>PVJC01037159.1:0-17348 GCA_004026665.1 Murina feae | reverse complement strand
CCTCTCCCCCTCTCCCTGGCCGCTTCTCAGCCTCTTCCGCTTTCCTCCTCTGCTTCTAATGAATTGGAATTTCTGAGAGCCGCCAAGGCTCTGGGAGTTTGACAAAACTGTCCTTGCTCTTTCTGCATTTTCCCAGTCAAGGGTATCTTAGCCGGAGGTTGAAGTGATGCTGTTAGTCCCGGTGATGTGATTGCATAGCAACACAGAGCGGCTCCGAGAGGGGAGGAGGAGAAGGAGAAGGAGGGCAGGGAGGTGGGAGAGACAGAGGGAGAGTGTGCATACAGCAGCTGTCAGCATCCCTGTCTCAGGGACTTCTTTGCTGATTCACAGAAGCAGTCCAGCCCCGGGCCTCCTAGCTCCCAGTTACCGCCTGCTCCTCAGACCTGACGGACTCAGAAGGTAGGCCACAGAGAAATGATTTTTAAACCTCAACCTTTTTCTTTTAGCTGAGGGAAAAAGACTGAGGGAGGGGAAGCTCCAGAGGGGTGTGTGTATGTGTGTGTGTGTGTGTGTGTGTATACATGCACGCATGCAACCAAACACACACACACACACATCTCCCTGCCTGCCTGCTGCCTGTGTGTACCTTTAGGGAAAAACTTGCATTAAAACATACCCACAATGAAGTGGCCACTGCTTGGATTTATAGAGGGGAAAGATGCCTAGGAATAGAAACTCAAGCCAATTTGAGCAACTAATGAATTAGAAGAAGGTCCAAGAGGAGGGGGTGTTATTTGTTTGTTTGCTTGTTCTCAATGACATGCTTTTTGTCCATGGGTGGAAGGACAAAAATCCATGGGTTTGGATTTCCTGGTGGGAGGGAAATGGTGTGGAAAGCATTGGCTGAAAAGGGAGGAGAGAGGAAACGTGGGAACTTGCAGCAGGTTCCCTGAACAAATGTGTGTCTTGTCCGCAGACAGGACACAGGAGTGCCTCCGTGGAGTAAACGGGACTCTGACCTAGGATCCTGGGGCGGAAGGCGCGGCCTCATCTCTACATTTACTACCTGGCTCAATCTGTCTTCCCCATTGCATTTCCCCCCTTGCTCTTCACTTGGTTTCCTTTCTACCTTCTGTAATCAGGAAGCACCTCTGTACTCTTGGGAGCACAGCTTGGAGTGCTTTGAAATCAGGGTTACCTTTCCTGAAGCCAAGCACCCATTCCTTTTGTTCTCCTTACCCTTCTCCGGAAGCAGGCCCAATGCCCCAGCCTGGTAAGTTGACTTGAGACTATGTGGGGAGTTAAAGCTTATCCTGCGTTTATTAAGCAGGTGAAGCCAGGCTGCCCAGGTGTTGGGTCCAAGCAGGTTGCTGGGCTGGGGTGGAGTGAAGTAGAGAAGGAGGGATGGCAGCAGTGACAGCTGCCTGCTTCTGCTTCCATTGAGAGAGAGCATGGTGTATGCTGCCTGGGAAAGAACATACTTTTCCCTTATGTTTTCTTTTTGATTGTTCAAAAGAACAAAAGTCTTTAATAAGCTCTATATCTAGTTCACCTTAGCTCCTGACTTTTCCAAAGGAATCCTTGTTTCTAGATGAAAGGCCCTTGGGTAAATCACCTTGGGGGCCCTGTGGGGAAACTAAACCTCAGGAGATTTTACCTCTGGGATCTGGGTTAGAGCTGGTTCCAGACAACCTTGGGGCCTTTTAGGAACACCCCTTCCCCCTCCTGAAAAGGCCACGCTGCTAGCAGAAATAAGTGTCCTGACCCCGAAAGAAGGCTGAGCCCCTCTTTTCCTGGGTAGGCCAGCCTCCATCCTACAGTCTTGCTTCCTGCAAACTATTGCTGGGGGATAAAGGCACATGGAAAGGGCTCCTCTTCCTATGAGATTTGTTCCCTAAGGCATTCCTCCCTTGTTAAGTGTCTCTGAGCTCTGGGCCGGAGGACCCTTTAGCTCTGCAGTCACCCAAAAGGAGGAGAGAGTGTCTTAAAGCAGCAAATTAGCAAAGACCCAAGAGCCAAATACAGAGAACACATCTGGGTTGCAGAATTTTGAACCGTAGATACACAGAAGTTTCTCATGTTAAATCTGCCACAATGACATATAGGGTGGGCTCTCACTAACAAAACCCAAGATATATCCTTCCAAACTTGCCATGGACACTCACTCCAAGGGAACCCACGCTGCAGAAATAATAGTATGAAACTGCATTTCTCCTTTACAAAGGATTCTAAACACATAGCAGCAACTAAAATAGCAAGTGAGATAAGTTCTCCAAGGACAGCATTTATCAAACTGATATTCCACAGAACATGGTTCTGAGGGAACATTAATAGATTCCGTTTTAAAATAAGGGGTGGTGGTGGTGGGTGCATTCTGTGGTCCAATACTTTTTTGAAAATGCTTTAAAACAGAATCTCCTTTTGGAGATTCACAATGCATATAATCATATTAAAGGTTCTGAGGACTTGGACTTGGACATGGACAATAGTGGGGGCAAGAGTGGAGATGGAAGAGCGCATAGAGTTGATAAATGGTGATGGAAAAAATAAAATAAAATAAAATAAAATAAAATAAATAAAATAAAAATGGCTCCTAAGGGGTCAATGATAAAAAGAAAAAAGGCTGAGGAAGACTGCTCTAGTTGTAATTTAAGGTAACTCTTTGTAACTTCTCAGGCTGATGTAGCTGCAAAGTTGTCAATAATGTTTTAGTGCCACAATTATTATTATTATTATTATTATTATTATTGAATTGTTGCTTTACATTCTTTATGTGGTGCCTATTCTGCAAGGTTGGCCTTTACTGTTTAGCTGTGATAACAGTAGTTCAAATTATCTTTCTGTAAATTTGTGTAATTATGGATTGATTTCAGAAATCTCAATTTGTTACTTAAATATCTATAACTTAATTTAAAGCTCATTTTAAAACAAAAGATAACAAAGCATGTAATATTGTACATATAAAAAAATAAAGGTTCTGAGGACTGCTATGAATAAATCTGCTTAATTTTGTTTAACCCAGTATAGAGAAGGCCCTCAGGTAAATTGCCTTTTAAAGGGCCCTGATTTGCAGCACTTAATCCCAAACTGATTTGACCAGGGGACACTTTTCTACACGGAAAACACTTTAACATCTTCCAGACACAGTTTTGGGAATTGCTACTCAATAAAATAAAATAAAATAAAATAAAATAAAATAAAATAAAATAAAATAAAATAAAATATAAATAAAAAGCTGGAAGAAATTATCACACGGGGGGAAAAACCCTCATAAGATAATTTAGTCCAACACTGCATTTTTATTTTTATTTTATTTTTTTATTTTTTTTTATTTATTTATTTATTTATTTTTTTTATTTCATTGCTTAAAGTATTACAACAAGTGATAGATAAGTATTACAACAGATGATAGATAGATCTCCATTTTCAACACTGCATTTTTAAATGTGAAAAAGATTAAGAGGTTAATCAAATTGTTCTTTCCCAAAGCTGATGAGTATCTGAGAGAGTGAATCCTTATCTCCTGATTGTCAGTCCACTGTGCCCAACTGCAGTTTCTCTTGCAGATTTCCTCCCATGAAACTAGTCCCAGGAAAATGAGGCAGATTTAAAGAATAATACCGTCATTTTGAAAACAGCATTTATATCTTATACTAGTACATTTCTTTTAATATTTCGTTATTTACAAAAACTATGAGTTTTCCTTTCAGCATGGGATTTATTACATCTTTTAAATAATATATTATGAAAATGTTTATACATTCAAAGAGGTATCCTATATAATAAAAGCCTAATATGCAAATTTTCCCCCCAGGCAGTCATTCTACCCAGTTTGACTGCTCGCTATGATGTGCACTGACCACCAGGGGGAAGCATAGAACACGGCAGGTGTTGGCAATGCAGAGCTGGCAGCAGGCCACAGTGGAGGTGCTGCCGCCCTGATGGGCCCCAATGAGAATAAGACTGTGGTGGGATGGTGAAGCAGATGAGCAGGTGGTGCCAGATCAAGGCAGGTGTGAGCGGGCCGATCGCCCCACCAATTGCCCTGCAGATGGCAATCAATGGTGGCGGCAGAGGGCGGGGTCACCGCTGGCTCCCAGGTGCTGAGGGAGCCAGGCAGGGGGCCTGGCCCAGATCAATTGCCCTGCAGGTGGGATGGTGAAGCAGGTGAGGGGGTGGCACCAGGCCAAATCAGAGTGCCAGGCGAGGCTGCAAGGCTGGGGGCACGAGCTAGGGCTGTGAGTCTGGAGGCACAAGCTAGGGCTCGATCTCTGCAGGCCACTCTGAGGGACCCCACCCATGTATGAATTCATGCACCAGGCCTCTAGTAAAGAATGATGTAATGAAAATCAGGTTATCAACAACTCAGCTTCAGAAAAAACATTATCAGTAAAGATGAAACCCTATCTATCCTTCTGTAATTAGAACCCTCTCCTTCCCTCTCTCTCTCCAAAGTCATCCTTCTCCTGGATTTGATATTTATTATTCTCATGCATTTATTTAAACTTTCACTACATATGACTGTCTTTAAACACCATATACCACTGCTTTCTATGTCTTAAAAATTTATATCGATGGTCTGAATTCTTCTCATTTCTTTTCTATTTTGTGCTGTATTTGTGAAATTTAACCATGTTGTGCTATGTAGCTCTAGTTCATTTTTTTAAATTATTGTATAGCATTCCATTTAATTAATATGCCACGATTTATTTATCTATTCTGCTGTTTATGGACAATTAGGCCATTTCCAGTTTTTGGCTCACAGTTAGGGCTTACTATAATCATTCTTGTGTAGATATTCTTATGTGACTATTGCTCTCTGGTTTGTATCTAGGAGGGAATTGTCCTATCACAGGGTCTGAGAATCTTCACCTTTGGGAGATATCATCAAATTGTTATCCCAAATGGTTTACTAACTTGCACTGTATAAAGATTTCAGATGTAGTTGATTAATTGGCCCTTAGAATAAAATTAAAGGAAAGGGAAGGGGTGTGGAAAGCGTTGGCTTAAAAGGAAGGAGAGAGAAATGTGGGAACTTGCAGCAGGTTCTGATATAGTGCATTAATTGGCTTTTAGAATAAAATCCTCCTCGAGGGATATGTCTCTGATTTTTGTCACTGGAAAATAAATTTTATATCTCAAAATTGCTTGACAGCTAATAACTTCTCAGGAACACATTTCATTGTTTCCATTTGTAAATGAGAGGGTTGGCCCAGATAATTTCTAAGATCCTTCCAGGTTGACAATCTGAATTTCCATGATTTATTCATTAAGTGAGAGCATCTGAAGCAGAACCTTAGTTTTTTGCTACATTGCAGGAATTATTTTAGGAACACATAACAAGGTTTGGTACCAACGAAATATGTGTCTCGTCTCTTAGTGTCATGCTGTCAGGTAGAAAGGCAGTACTATGAGACACAGTGCCATCATGCAGCATTACCTTGGATTGGAGAGCCCATAAGAAGGGGTGTCTTCTTCCCACTGTCCTGTTCTTTCCTGAGCCTCTCTGATTTGGAAGGGTTCCCTATTTATTTATTTTTCTCCCAAGAATCTTATATAATAAAAGGCTAATATGCAAATCAACTGAACAGAGGAATGACTGGTCGCTATGACGCTCAGTGGCCTTCAGGGGGCAGACGCTCAAGGCAGGAGCTGACCCCCCCCCCCCCCCCCCCCGCCGATGGTAACTGCGCTCCCACAGGGGGAGTGCCACTCAGTCAGAAGCTCTGCGCTGGGTTCATGACTGGAGAGCACAGTGGCGGTGGTGGGAGCCTCTCCCACCTCTGTGGCTGTGCTAAGGATGTTTGACTGCTGGATTAGGCCCACTCCCTATGGGCTCCCAGACATCCCTTGAGGGCTCCCAGACTGTAAGAGGGCACAGGCCAGACTGATGAGGTCCCCCCATGCACGAATTTCATGCACCAGGCCTCTAGTAATGAAATAATGAATGCTTGTTGTAAATTATATATATTCTTTGTACACACGTGCACACACACACACAGTGTATAAAGTCAAAAGGAGACTCCCCTTCATACAACTCTCCAGAAGTGATGTCACTAAGCACTTTTATGTGTCTTTGCAGGCTTGCTTTCTGTGCACACAACACACAGATTTTTTTCAAAAGGTTTTTTACAAAATTGGAGTTGTATCAGACATATTATTCTGACACCTGTTTTCTTTTACCTAAAATATATACCTTTGACATCTGTTCAAATGAGTGCATAGACATTTACCTCTTTTCAACAGCTGCATAATATTCAATTGTGTGAATGGCTATGATAATAGATATATGAAGTAGGTCTTTTTGTTATCCCTGTTTTTCAGATGAAGGGACTAAAAGGGAGTAAGTCAGGGAACTTGTCCAAACCTGTGCTAATAAGTGGCATGGCCAGGATGCAAACCTGAGCATCCTGGCTCAGAGTAAGCACCCTTAACTGTAATGCTGTGCTGTCTCTCAGATATAATCTACTTATCTAGTCCCCTGTGGATGGGATTGTGTATTGATTGCCGTTTTGCCATTGCAAATAATACTGCAGCATACATACTTGCTTACTTCTGCAAGTATTTCTGTAAGCTAGGTTCTTAGATTTTTCCAGTTTATAGGTAGAAAAAGATTATTCATTCATTCAAAAAATATTTACTAAGCTCTAAGACACTGGGGAAGCTCTGAGGTCAGACTAGAGGAATTGACCAGAATTTTACTTCTCTAATGACCTAGGAATGTCATTTAAATATTTCGTAGAGTTTACCAGTTGGGTGATACTCTAGGCCCCAGACTCACTGCACCCTGTCTGTTCTCAGTTGCTCATGTCTTTGCATGGTAAGTCAGCTCTTAGGCTCCCACCTGGTGGCCCCTAGTCAAAAGTCTTCTCTACTTGCTTGGGGTCAGTAACTACAATGCCTCAGAGCCTGGGTTATACAATTTACAGAGGTGGAACAGTGAAGAACTGGTATTCTGGGACACATTTACTTAAATACGAATCCCAGCTTCTCAGCTCTTACTCACAATGCCACTTTAAACAGATTACTTACTTCCTCTGTGCCTCCATGTTCTTATGTGCACAATAAGACAATATACCAGATGCTTCATAGGCTTAAATTACTTGTGTGTAGATTGATCTATAATAATAAAAGTGTAATATGCAAATCGATCCAACGACAGAACAGCGGAATGACCATCCGGACGACCATGCTATGACACACACTGGTGTCAGGCCAGCCAAGGTGGATGCGATGTGATTGGTTGGGGGGTTCCCACCATCGCCCCACAGAGGGAGGCCCTGACCACTAGCTGGCAGGGTGATCAATCAAAGGGGAAGGGGAGGTGGCGGTGGACTTGGGCAGCACCAGGCCAAGGCCGGTGCAGCCAGGGGGCAGGGCTGGCTGCCAGCAGCCTGAGGGAAGCCTGGCTGCTGGTAGTCGGAGGGAAGCTGGTGCTGGCAGTTGGGGGAAGGAAGGCTTGTCCTTGCACTAATTTCGTGCATTGGGCCTCTATTTATTTAATATATGTGAAACATGGAATAAAGTAAGTTTAACTGATATTATTTATTTGGCTATAGAAAAACCGCTACACCAATCTTTCCATTAAAAAGTTCAAGGTGTCCCTGGCATTTTTGTGAAGACTGGGGAGGGAGGGAAGGAGAACATATCTGTTAGGTAGCTAATATACTCACACAGTTCAATACTCAAAAGATACAAAAAGATAGTCCATAAAAATTACCTCTCTTATTAGCAACACAGGGCTTTTGTGGGTGTGGGTAGTTATTCTAATCTTTAACCCATGCAGTGATTATATGGGGATTGGCTTAATAATGATTCAATATATTTTATGTGCATGTTTTATGCAGTTTTTGTAACTATATTTCTCAGTTTAAAAAAGGGGGGGATAGAGAAAAATTCCAAAGGCAGTTAATGTTAACAGATTCTTTTGTAATACTTCCAAAAATATATTATTGTATATATAAACACATATTTTCCTTTTTTACACATATATAAACAATTCATCCTATTTTTTTTCTTCTTTTCACTTAAAAATATATCTTAAGGCTGCTCTGTCTCTGTATTTGTTAATGTTTATCATTTTGTAATGGTCTTTATTATCCATAAATAAGTGAGGTCATGTGGTAATTTTCTTTCATTGATTGGCTCACTTGTTGTAATACTTTAAGCAATGAAATAAAAAAAAAATATATATATATATCTTAAGGGATTGTTCCATATTGGCACAAAAAGAGTTATTAATTCTATTTTTAATAGATGTATAGAATTCCATTGTATGGACACACATTTATTTAGCTAGTCCTCTAGTAATGAACATTTTGGTTGTTTGCAGGCTGTTTTTGTTTTTGCCATTTCAAGTCTTGCTTCAAATGCTAACATTCTGCATACATCATTTCACAGAAATGCAAGGAAATATGTATATCCAAGACGTTTCTCTTTGTGATTCCTGGGATTTGTACCTACAAAGTTAAAGTCCATACATTTACCTAATTGGAGTTCAATTCAATAAATCAACCTAGGAAACATTCACTGAGTGCTTGCTATGTGCCCTGCACTATGCTAAAAATATGTGGAATAGAAATAAATATCAGACATGGACCTTGTCCTCCATGAGCCAACAATCTTGCTTTCATGCTAAAATTCTGGTATTTCTTATGTGTTTTTAAAGCTTTTATCTCTGCCCATGAGGAAGAATGTCTCCCTACAGTCCTCCTGTAAGGGCCTCCTCTGTGTAGCTTTGAGAACCAGGAAGAGTATTCGTAGTGGGGAAAAAAGCCACAGCTTGATATCCATCAGGACCCTTAGAGGAGAGCACAGAAGAGTTAGTTCCACCCCAAAAGCATCCTCCAGTACTCTGTGCATCCAAATATTCTTTCTCACCTTCATCAAAAATACCTCTCCCATAGATGCATCCTAAATCCCTTCAACTCAAGATGAACACTTCTTCCTCTGTGTCCTCTCATTGCATGATTTCTTGTCCCACTTAAGGTGCAAATCATTTTCTCTCTTAATTTATACTTTTTTTGTTTATATGTCTTATTTCCTAAACTTGACCAGTTTTGGACCAAGTTGAATTCATCTCTGTTTCCTCATACCTCTGCAAATTAGACAGAGGAATAGGAAGAGAATCAGTATGTACAGATGGTAATTAGGGACAGGATGGAGATAAATAGAGGGTCAGAAAGAATATTCTTTGTGTAGAACAAAAAGTACTGGCCAGGAGTCAGGAGGCCCAGGTTCACTTGTGTCTCAGCATCTTCATCTGTCTGATGAGATCATAATTCTGGTTGGGCCAACCTTACCAGATTGCACTGAGGATCAAGAAAGACAGTATAGCAGGATACAAAGCATGCTATACAAATACAGGGAATGCTAAAGGTTTAATGTGTGGCAACTCTGAAACATTAACATTTTATAAATGCGCAAACCAAGGTCTGGAGAGGTGAAACCACTTGAAGTCCCAGTCAGTGGCAAAGTCTGAAAATGTCCGAGGCTAGTCATGCTAGAACCAGGAGTATATTGCTGCCTGCATTAAGATTGGAAGCTCCAAGTTCTCTAACCCCTGGATTTGGTTTATTTTTGTTTGTGAACAATCAATTATACATCAGAAAGTTAATCTGTAAGTGAATCTCAAGAGAAAAAGAGATAGTTCGTGACATAAGAAATTACACCTGGCCACAGAAAAAGTAGTGGGAGAGTTAAACATCTCTAATAATTAAGGAAATACAAAGCAATCCTCAAGATGCCATCATCACTTACAAATTTGGCAAAGATATTTTTAAAATAAGATTATTTCACTGTTGGCAAGTGTGCTGGGAAACTGGCACTCTCATACATTGCCGGTGGTAGTATAAAGTGATCTAACTTTTTTCTAGAGCAATTTAGAACTATGCATCACAGCTGAAATTGGTTCATACCCTTTGATCCAGGAATTCTCCCTTCTAGGAAATTATCCCAAGGAAAGAATTACAATATCCGCATGGCTATTCATCGCAGTATGACTTTTATGTCTAACTGTAATGATATATCCATTCAATGAAATAATATACAATAATGATTACACCTGACATTTATTGAGCAGTGTACTATTTCCAGACACTATCCTAAGTTTTAGTCATTAGAACAATTTTAATTATTAGAACAATTCTTTAAGGGAAGTATTGTTGTCATCCCAATTTTTCAGATGACACTGAAGTACAGAGAGATAAACTTGTCCCAGACCACACTGCTATTTGGTTGAATAGTATGAATTTGACTCTAGGTTTGTCTGATGCCAAAGCTCATGGCCTCAACAACACCACTCTATCACGTTTTCTGCCATTAGGAAATCATATTTCAGAGCAATAATTAGTGACATTCTAAAGTGATTGTGATATAAATGGCAAATGAAAAAAGGCACAATACAATATATATATATATATCCTATGATGGCAATTTTATTTTTAAAGTATATGTATATATTTTTCATAGTAAAACTATGTAGGGCTTCCTGCCTGCTAGTAATGGTAATTTCTGGATGGTAGTATTTATTATAGATTAGTTTTATTTGCATCCTTATAATTTTTGTGTTTTCCAGTTTTTCTATGAAAAACATGCACTACTTGTGTAATTGGCAAAAATGAAAATGTTAATATAAAAAGAGGTCTGAAAATAAGCCTTTGTAGTTTCATTCTTATAGCGCATTCTTAGCAATACTTCATTTTTACCTGAGGTACTAATTCTTTTATGTTGATGTTGGATCAGAGGGGAGCCACCTTTTAAACTATTCTTTGGGAAATTCTTTAGGGATGAGGAGCTATGTATCTATGTAATATCTAGGGTATCTGACTATAAGAAAGAGTCCATAAATTTTTGCATCTTCATGATCTGTAGTAATTCCCAATGTTTGGACCATAGATCCCTGAATGGAGGGAAAGGTGTTTAATGCAAGGAGTCTACAGATCTTTAAATGAATAAGTGCTGTCCTGGCTGGTTTGTTCAGTGTTTAGAGCATCAGCCCATAGACTGGAGGGTCTCAGATTCAATTCCTGACCAAGAGCACATATCTCGGTTGCAGTTTTGTCCCTGGTCCCTCTCATGGCATGTGCGGGAGGCAACCAATTGATGTGGCTCTCTCGTGCCAATGTTTCTCTCTCTCTCTCTCTCCCCCTCCTCTCCCTCCCTTTCCCTTTCTATAAAAATTTAATGGAAAAATATCCTTTAGTGAGGAATAATAATAATGCTATCATTTTTTTAAAAAATAGATGTGTTTTTCTCACTCTGTATGTACTAAAAATACAGCTACTATGTAGATATGAGTGGGTGAAGTGTGATTTTTTAAGCTTAAGAAGGGACACTTTCTTATACCTAAAGTGTTGGGTACCACTGAAATAGAGACTAAAAATAGTGGTTATTGAATCATCAGCATCAGGAATTAAAGACGCTTACTTCCTATCCTTTGGCATCAGGGTTTGCATGTCTTTGCCCAGCACTTTTATCATTTGCAAGCATTGTCTTTGCTACCCATTCTCATTACATTGGTGTATAGTCACTAAGCTGTCAATTGGTTTAAGCATCTAATTTTTTCACTCATATCTTCCTTTTATAAAATAAATGACTAGCACATAAAGCTGACTGTGTCTCAAGCATAGCTTATTATGGAACACTGCTCTCACCCTCTACCACACCAAATTTGCTCCTTCTCTTACTATTGACAACATTATCCACCCAGCTCCCAAATTAGAAACCTTTGTCTCCTTCACTTCTTTCACCCTTCACTTTACATCCAATTGATCACAGAACCCAATGTATTTAATCTCTTCAGTACATCTCAAAGCTATGCTCCCTGTTTCATCCTCACAACTGCCTGCCTATTGTAATGGCTTCTCAATGGGTTCTTTCCCTGGGAGAATCACTTCACAAGGCAGCCAGAGGCTCTTTCTAAAATGCAAATCTGGTCATGTCATTCCCTGGCTTAAAGTCTTCAGTGCCTCCCTGTTGTCTACAAGACAAAGCCTAGAAGCCTCTGCTTGTCATTCAAGGCATGACCCAATCTGGCCACAGCCTCATTTTCCAACCTCATCAACTACTTCTCATAAGGCACCTGCCTTGTATTCTGATCACATCATACATTTTATTTTCATGCTGTTTAGGATGTTCTTTTTGTTTTATCTTCTCTAATGACAATCCAACTTCTATTTCTTAACTCACCTCAAGTACATTTCCTCTAGGAGAGACTGTTTCTGACCTGACCAGGTAGAACTCACCTCATCTATCTTCACTTCATCCCATCAATACTTCTACTACTGATGATGATGATGATGATGATGATGATTATTTTGGTCAGATTATTTTTTTAATACTTCTATTATTAATGCAAGTTACACTTTATGGCCTGATTTTCCCCACATCTGTTCTTTCTGTATGTAAATTCCTCATAGGCAGGCACCATGTCTTTTTCATCTCTGTGCCTCCTAACTCTAGCCATACTGAACTTTATAATTATACTTTGAACATGCTAAGGTTTTTTTTGCACAGATGGATCCCTCTGGTAAGACTGCCCTTCTCCCTTTCTCCCCTTCTCTGAAAAGGCAAACATCTACTCATCTTTCAAGACTCACCTCATGGATGGACCTGGAGAATATTATATTAAGTGAAATAAGCCAGTCAGAGAAAGGCAAGCACCATATGATTTCACTTATTTGGGGAATCTAATGAACCAAATAAACAAACAAACAAAATAGAAACAGACTTAAAGAAGAAAGAATGACAGCTGTTAGAGGGGAGGGGGGTTGGGGAGCTGGGTGAAAAAGGTGAAGGGATTAAGAAAAACAAACTCATAGACACAGATAACAGTATGGTAATTACCAGAGGAAAAGAGGGGGTTGGGGGAGGTAGGAGAGGGGACAGAGGGACAAATGCTGATGGAAGGAAACGATTTGGAGTGGTGAACACACAATACAATATACAGGTGATATATTATAGAATTGTACCTCTGAAACCTATATAATTTGGTTAACCAATGTCACCCCAATAAAATCAACAAAAATATTTTATTTATTTATTTTTTTAATCCTCATCTGAGGATATTTTTCCATTGATTTTTTTAAAATTTTGTTTTATTACTTTGTGTTACAAAGAGAGTTAAATAAGTTTCCATTTTTCTCCCTTGACCTTCCCCCGTCTTCCCCTACCTCCCAGTGTCTTGTGTCCATTGATTATGCTTATATGCGTGGATATAAGTCCTTCCGTTGATCGATTAATTTCCATTGATTTTTTAGAGAGAGTGGAAGAGAGAGGGAAAGACAGGGAGAAATACATTGATTGGTTGCCTCCTGCACGTGCCCCGAGCAGGGCCCAGGCCAGGAAGAAGCCTGCAACCAAGGTACATGCCCTTGACCAGAATTGAACCTGGGACCTTTCAGTCTGCAGGCTGACACTCTATCCACCAGGCCACACTGACTAGGGCTAAAAATAAATTTTAAGGAAAGATTCACCTCAAACACAGACTCTCTGATATCTTTGCATATTCTTAGAATTAATTGTTTTCCACTGTGTTCTCTCCCAGCCTTCTGGTCAAACTTTAATTATAGCACTTGCCACATAAGCAGTTTATTATAATTATCAGCTTTCATGGCTGCCTCCTACCCTACTCCCATACCTAGGCTGTGAGATGTCAGACAGCAAATCATCTTTGTATTTCTAGCACAAAGTATAATGGATAAACAATAAATACTTCTTTGATCAATAATTAGACAAAATCTTTTATGGTACGTGGTTACCTGGGAAAAACTATTGGGTAGGTCAGTAAGCTTTGAAAACTCATTAATACAACTGATGGAAGCACCTCTAGGTAAGTGCTGGATTGATGGATTGATGTGGCTTTTCTAGGTCTTGACTAAATCTTCCCTTGTTTTTCTTCCAGGTGCTTATGATCAACGGTTGGTGCACTGCCCATCCTCACCGCCCCCCCATGAGCCTTGGTTCTGATGCAACCTATGGTCATGCAGGGATGCCCTTACACCTTCCCACGATGTCATGAGTGGCTAGCTACTGACCATTTCCATCATAGCAACAGCCTCCGAAGCACCTGCCCCCAGCTTCAGGTAAGAAGCCAGTAGCAAAAGGAGAAAAAGTGAACAGGATCTGTATATGTTCTTGTGGGTGTCCATGCTTCCTAAAGCTCAGGGGCACTCTTCATATACATGAAACCCCTTGGATAGCACATGGCCTCCTTCTGGCCTGACCCTTGTCATTCATGAGGCATTTGGGGGAGGGGGATGGAGCATGGAAATGTATAAAAGGCTGGGCAAGCCAAAGCCCACAATGGCTGAGGGGGCTGGGTCCATGTTAACAACCAAGAGGTATTCCAGAAGACTGTATTCGTACAGGGCACAGCCTAGGACAAGGCAGGACCTTCCTTTGCCTTGGCTTCTCTGTGGCATACCTCATATTCTGAACCTCCTTCCATTTGCTCCTCTCAAGTACCTAGCCTTACTTGAAATTCCTGGCTCAGCCCCACTAAAAATCGCCTGTGCCTGATACCTGCTTCTTCTCTCTCCTACCCTAGGAGTATAGTTGTGGTACTGTGTGTGCCTGTTTGCGTATGTTGGTAGGTAGGCAGACAATGTGTGAGAGGCAGTAATCCTGAAGAGGGCAGCCAGGGAGGCCCATGGGAAAACTGAACTGACAAGGGAGAAGCATAAGCATATTTTGGCTTGCCCTACAGTGCTTTGGGGTCCAGAGGCCAAGAGGGAGTAAGAAAATACTATGTCTCCTAGTTTCTCACAGGTGCGCTGCTGTGCTAAAGCATTGCTGGGGGTTCAGACAGCAGATGAATATACAGGGAGAAAGAAGGGAGGAAGGTGGTAGAAATGGAGAATGTAAGTGCTGGGGAACCCATTTTGGGGGAGAATACTGAGGGAGAGACAAAGTCCAGAGAGGCATAAGATCCAGGTTCTCCTGAGCTATTTTCTCCACATCTAGCCAGAGAAAAAGTGCTACATCTAACATGTTCTCAAAGTCAGTGTCAACTTAGAGTCCCTCAGTGCACCTACCTTTTCCTCAGAGTGGGACTTACATAGGATAAAGGGATCGAGAAGCCTGGGCCCTTTCAAAAGATTTGCTCTGTTCATTGTCTGCCCCCTTCAAGTTTCACAGCCTAGGCACAGGAACCTGAGGCTTCATTTTATGATTGACAATGGACTTCTCTTCCTTCCCGATGGCCCTGACTTTGTCTTAAAGTTTTAAGAGATGAGGCAAGAGCCTTGTGGGGAGTGGGGTTGAGAAGCAAATACTTGGCCAGATGTAGAAGGCCACTGATAGGGAAAGAAGACAATTATTGTTCATTATTTACCTATTGTTTGCCTGTCTCTGCTACATGGACTTGTAAGTATAAGGGGGAACTAGTTGGGGAGGACAGGGTGAAAGAACATAGTAAGGGAGCCTAATAGGGGTTAGGAGACTAAGAAGAAGGCTAGAGGGAATGAAAGGCTAACACAGGTAGACCCTGCTCATTGTAGGCACTTCCTACAGTGCCAGGAGAAGTTGGTTGTGGCTGAGTCACAAGGGACCATTGCTAACTCTGGGGCATTCCAAGTCCAGGAGAATTCTGCAAGATTGGATTGAGCCCAATCATCCCAGCATAAGTGAAGCTGTGACCTGGAATGAGAGCCACTCTCCATGCTTAGCCTACCATCAACTGCCATCCCCCATCCATCCCAGACTCTCAGAAAGGGTCAGGCAGCTGCTCTAAGTATTCCTGTAGGTGGGCCTCAGCATGGAAACAATGTAGAACTGTGGAAAGCCCAGAAGACTCTGTGGGAGATAAATAAGGATGGGAACAGAACCCTTTTTGGTAAAAATGAAGTGTTTCCCTTAGTGCTGAGGGGTGGGAGTCCAGTTGGGAATGTTAACCTTTCCCCAGGCAAGTCTGCTGGAAAAGGAGGGTGTACACATACAGAAGGGTCCCTGCCTGTCATGCCAGTGGCCCAGGGCAGCACAGGCAGGGCACAAGAGACTCTCTAGAACTGGATCCCTACATAGAGCTGCTCACTGCCATTTTGCCCTTTCCTTCCCCTGCAGAGGTTCAAGGCTGTCCATAGGCCATCCATTTCCCTCTGGCCTTAGAGTGCAGTGGGATGTCTGGGGGGTGGGTGGGTATGACTTTCATCCTATCCATATCTGCCTACCAAAGGTAGGGCAGAGCACCCCCATGTTTTCACAGCGAGCTTAGATGAATCTTCTGCTGCCCAACAACCTGATCCTGATACCTCACAACTCTGTCCCCAGCTGTGATACATATTCCTCACTGCCTCCAAAGACACTTACTTTGTCAAAGACAAAGCTTATTTCCAAGCCCATCCTCCTGGCAGACCTTTGGGCAATTGCTTATCAGAGAGGTTTGTCACCAAAGTGGTCTGATCTTTTCCTCCACCTCAGGGGAGATATGGGCCTAGAAGCGGAGTGAATCCTTTGTGTCTTCCACAGCAAATGAAAATAAGGCAGCAGGCACTACTCTCTGCATGCCCCTCCTCAGCACCGTGGAATGCCCAGTCCCACTCCTGCTATCCTTGCCAGCTTGGGAGGGCCCTCCTGGCCCCGATGTGGCGGGCCCAGTTGGGAGGGAGCCGGAATTCCCTAGGGACAAAGCTCTGATTCACCGGCTGAGCCCTTACATAGCCACCCCCTCAAGATTCCTGGGGTGTCAGTAAACAAACAGGGTGACAGCTCCCACCTCTGGCCTGGCGAAGCTCTGCCTGCCCTCTCTGCGGGAGCCTGCTCAGAGCCTGTCAAGACTGCCTGTGGCTCACCAGGCATTGGGTCTGGATTCCTGCTGAGGGATAATCATGGAGCTGTTCTATCCTGCAACGGAGGCCCTGCAGTACAGGTAGTGTCAGCACTTTGAGATGGAGAGAGACTTGAGTTAAGAGTTTTGCCCCAGAATCTGGCTGCTCTCTCAGTTCCCTATTAGTATGCGGCTGCAAACTGTGGTTTTAATGGTATGGTTGGTTTCTAAATTGCCTGGAGAGTCTTGTGTGGGGAAGAAGTCTGGGAGGTAAGGAAACTAGACAATCTCAGCCACAAGCGGGTCTGTATTCTTTCCAGAGAAGGCAAGCAGGTAGACAGGCAGGCAGTGGGCTTCCCAGGGCTTGGGTGAAGAGGCTAAGCTGAGATTTCCTCCTCCACACTCCCCCTTCCTCTACTCCCACTGCCACCCTTGTTGAGCAGTCTTGACATTGTGTTGGAGGCAGCTAACTTCTTTTTTAAAAAAATCTTTATTATTCAGATTATTACAGTTGTTCCTCTTTTTCCCCCCCATAGCTCCCCTCCTCCCAGTTCCCACCCCACCCTCTGCCCTTAACCCACCCCTGCTGTACTCATCCACAGGTGTACAATTATTGTCCAGTCTCTTCCCGCAACCCCAACAC
>PVJC01037158.1:0-17346 GCA_004026665.1 Murina feae | reverse complement strand
CGGGTGAATGCTTGGACACCATGTTCATGGATTGGTAGAATCAACATCATTAAAATGTCCATACTACCCAAAGCAATCTACAAATTCAATGCACTCCCTATTAAAATACCAACAGCATATTTCACAGACCTATAATGAACTCTCCAAAAATCATCTAGAATTTAAAAAAGACCCCGAATAGCTGCAGTGATCCTGAGAAAGAACAAAGTAGGTGAGATCTCAATACCAGATATCAGGCAGTATTACAAAACTACTGTCCTCAAAACTGCCTGAGTCTGGCACAAGAACAGACATGTAGATCAATGGAATAGAATAGAGAACCCAGAAATCGACCCAAACCAATATGCTCAATTAATATTTGACAAAGGAGGCAAGAACATACAGTGGAGTCAAGACAGTCTCTTCAATAAATGGTGTTGGGAAAATTGAACATATACATGCAAAAAAATGAAACTAGACCATCAACTTACACCATACACAAAAATAAACTCAAATGCATAAAGGACTTAAATGTAAGATGGGAAACCATAAAAATACTAGAGGAATCCAAAGGCAACAAAATCTCAGACATATGCCAAAGCAATTTCTTCACCGATACAGCTCCTAGGGCATTGGAAACTAAAGAGGAAATAAACAAAGGGACTATATCAAAATAAAAAGCTTCTTCACAGCAAAAGAAACCATCAACAAAACAACAAGAAAGCCCACTGCATGGGAGAACATATTTGCCAATGTTATCTCTGATAAGGGTTTAATCTCCAAAATGTATAGGGAACTCATACAACTTAACAAAAGGAAGATAAACAATCCAATCAAAAAATGGGCAAAGGACCTAAATAGACACTTTTCAAAAGAGGACATTCAGAAAGCCAAGAGACATATGAAAACATGCTCAAAGTCACTAATCATCCGAGAGATGCAAATCAAAACGACAATGAGGTACCATCTCACACCTGTCAGAATGGCTGGGAGGGTTGCGGGGCGGGGGGGAGAGAGAGGGGGATAAGAGATCAACCAAAGGACTTGTATGCATGCATATAAGCATAACCAGTGGACACAAGACACTGGGAGGTAGGGGAGGCCAGGGGAAGGTCAAGGGGGGGAAAAAGGAGAAATATGTAATACTCTTTGTAATACTTTAAGCAACAAAACAAAATTTTTAAAAAATTATAGAAATAGACATTTATCATCCTATATAATAAAAGCCTAATATGCGAATTGACCAAATGGCGGAATGACCAGTCAGCAGGGGTTGGGGGTGGAGAGCAGGCAGTGCCAGGCCAGCCAAGGTGTGTGCCAAGGGGCAGAGGGAGGGGATGGTGATGGGGCAGCAGTGACTGGTGGTGGTGGAGGGGCAATTGGGGAATGAGGACATCTGCTTGCTGGCCGGCCTACCACTCGCCTCCCACAGAGGGAGGCCAGACTGTGACTTAGGCCCGCTCCCCAGGCCCAATCCGTCAGTCAGACTTCCCCCTGAGGACTCTCGGACTGTGAGAGGGTACAGGCCAGGCTGATGGCCCCTCCCTGCCCCCCCGTGAGTGCACAAATTTTTGTGCACCAGGCCTCTAGTTAGATTTAAATGAAGATAGGTAGAAATAAAGCAGTCTAGAAACTAGCCTAGGGAAAGTCAGAAAAGTAAAAAGCAAACATACAAACAAAAAAAACACCATTCTGCTCAAGTCAGGATAAAATCTATAATTAAATTAAGTTAGTTAATAATATAACTTCTAATTGATAAAGTCCTTAATTATAGTTAGGGTCTATTTCCTTTATTAACCTGCTTTTGAGTTCACTGTATCTCTAAAAATTTAGGGTTAGTTGTCTAACTAAAGAGTTGTTTTCAAAAATATTTAATTGGCTGGAAAGAGTGTACTGAACCCTTCTTTCAAATGACCTATCTTTACAGCCAAGCAATTTGGCTCATGAAACTATAAATGTATCTGGGCCATCTCATGAAAGCATATTAATCAAGCTAAGTAGTACACTTAGAAAGACACATGTTAATATCCTAAGATTGTAAAACAAACATGTAAAACGTAACAGTACATGCAGCAGGAAACCAATGAATCTAGAGCTGAAGAGTCTTCCCCTGGATGTGTTCTTGGCCTTTGAATTCTATGTTTTTTGACCACAAAGTCAGGAACTGTCTCCATCTACTAAGTTGTTAAAGGAGGCAAAAGAGATTCTACATGACCCATAAACATTAGTTGTACCTGCCAGGCAAAGGCATGGAGAGGCTTCTCTATTCTTACCCCAAGTGCTAACTGAGGACGCCTTCTGTATCAGTTGCCAAGTCTCCATGACAAAGAATCACAAATGTGGTGGCTTCAACAATAGAAACTTATTAGACTGCTGAGACCAAGGGTGGGCAGGGCCATGCCCTTCTGAAAGTTCGAGGGAAAGCCTCTCTCCTAGCTCTTGGTATGTCTTTGATTGGGACAGCATAACTCCGATCTTTTCCAGACATTCTCCCTGCATGCCCATGTGTCCAAATGTTCTCTTTTTGTAAAGACATTAATCACATTGTATTAAGGACCCACCCTACTAGTTGTATGACCTCATCTTAACTAATTGCATCTGCAATGATCGTATTTCCAAGTAAATTCTCAATTTGAGGAAAGGGGCTTAGAATTTCAGCATGTGGAATTTTGATGGATACAGTTCAACCCATAACATTCCCTGCGGAGGCATCATCTTCCTATGCCTCATATTAATGATCCAAATAATGTTTAATTCTAATAACCAGGACACAGTCTAATGTAACTAGATACTTGAGTAATAATCACAATAAAAAAAACATTATTCTGCGTGTTGGAAGAAACAATAAGCAAACTTACAAAATAAAAAATGGTAAATAAAAATTAGTCAAAAT
The DNA here is from genome assembly GCA_004026665.1 of Murina feae. Taxonomy (NCBI): domain Eukaryota; kingdom Metazoa; phylum Chordata; class Mammalia; order Chiroptera; family Vespertilionidae; genus Murina; species Murina feae. The sequence continues at coordinate 14,474 of PVJC01037158.1, read as the reverse complement.
TGGTTTTCATTATTAACTATGGTTAGGAGCAGCATCACCAATAAGGAAGAAGAAACTAACAGAACATGAAAATATGAGGAGCAGAGAAAAATAATTACTTTTAAATCAGAGGAAATAGCTCAAGTAGAAGGAGCACACGCGTTCCCCCATAGGAAAGCGTACTTATCAGGTGAGAAGAAACTGTCCGAGAGTGGAATCTAGGCTAAATAGATGGCTCTGTATTATATCTCAAACATCTGAGCACCCTTTAGCTTTCCTTTAGTGCCAGGGATGGATTAATGATTTGTTTCCCTATGGTGATTATGTTTTAGGACGTTAGGTACGGAAAACAAAGTCCATTTACCCAGTAAGGTACAAAGTAGTAAGTATGTCTCTTTTACAGTAAGCATTTAAATAAAGTACACGTACAAAGTTTCATTCAATGACACAGGTGTCAGGAAACACTGAACTAAATTGTTGAATGCATTTCCCCCATGCTTGTGATAAATAGTGACCAAGAACAAAATGTGTCAGAAAGGAAGGGAGGGGAGTGGCGGGGGTGGGGGGGTAAGAGATCAACCAAAAGACTTGTATGCATGCATATAAGCAGAACCCATGGACACAGACAGTACAGGGGTGTGGGCATGCGCTAGGGGGTGGGAGTGGGAATAACCAGGGAGATGTCAATGGAGGAAAAGGAAACATAGGTAATACTTTAAACAATAAAGAATTTCTTTTAAAAAGCTTCCAGGGATTCTCACATACCAAGCTGTCTTTTTCTTGCTTAAGAATCACTAAAACTTGTCATTTTTCTACAAGATCTAAGTTATCCAGTGTTTTTAAATAATTTTATGGATAGTTGAAGTGCTCAAAGTTTTTAATTTCCATTTTTTATAACAACATAATATACAGTTCCATGTGTTAGAAAACGAAATTTGCTGAACTTAGGGTCATCTGTGTTATAGAGGCAGATGGTTTGGGACATCAAGTTGACTGTATTAAATACTGGTAAACATCCATAATATACCCTAAAGTGAATTCTGTTCGTTTACCTTTTTCCTACAAAAAAAACTTTTAGAACATGGAGTGCAGTCTTCTATACCATGTGATTACAAAATGATTTTTAAGTAGAAAACATAAAACTTTATCTTAGTGTGTTATTTTGCCTTCAGTAAAAGTGTTATAAGCTCTAACCCATTTTATAAGTCACTAGCTTTATATTTATAAGGAAATACCATTTGACCAACCTTTATAATATTGCTACTGAAGATCATGAATATATAATTGTATTGAATTATATTTTCATTCTCCCATAACCACAAGAGAACTTCACATCATTGGTATTTTTGTTTTCAACATCTGATAAATTAGTTGGGGTTTTGGGTTTCAGGTGACAGAAACCAAACACAAAGTAACTTAAATTTTAAAAAAGAAATTATTGACTCATAAATTTGGTAAGTCTGAAGTTGCATATAGCAAGGCTGGATCTAGGAATTCAAATGATGTTATCAGATCTCTGTCTCTCCATCTCATAAACTGTCTTCTTTTGCCCAGTGCCTAACCTCTCCTATCAGACAAACTGCATACCAGCTGAAACCTCAAAAATGCCCTGTACTCAACAGTGGACAATCCTTCTATTTCTGTTTTTCTGTCTTTGTCTTTGGCTTTCCCAACGCTTTTTCCTCTAAAAATTGCAACTTATTATGTTGATATTTAGCCCCAAAGCCAGATATTATTCAAACAAAAGATCATTAATTACAAATAAGTCTACTGTTAAAGTTTCCTTTGTTTATGTTATATAGGACTTTTATGGCTATATTTTTATGTTACAAAACATCTGGAAGAAAAGCAAAAACAAAAAATTCAATCAAACAGCAACAACAAAAACCACAGCAGTCTCAGTACCTCCAAATGCCCAGGCCATGAAACTTAAATATCAATTTGTTGATTGAATTTGAATTTTTCTGAGGATATTTCAGAAAGTAGGAAAAACTCAAAATGAACTTACGAAAAACAGGCAAATAATTGTGTGTAAAAAGAGCTGGCTTAATGATCATTGGGATCCTACCAAATAAGCACAAACTCAACCTAGTAACAAATATTTTATAATAAACAGAGATCTTGAGTTATATTTTCAAGATGCCAAGAAATCATGACAATATTTATTAATGTAATTCGGTCTCCAGGCATTGTTTTATTAATTTGATAGTTTTTTAAAAACCCTAAATGAGTTAAATAATCTAATCTAATAAAAGAGCAATATGCAAATTAAGCATCACTCTGAGATACCTAAACCATGCCCACCAGCCAAGCCACACCCACCAGCCAATCAGAGCAACTGTATGCAAATTAACCCAGCCAAGATGGCGGCCAGCAAACACTGAGCTGGAACAAGCAGGAGGCTTGCCCTGGTGACGCAGGAAGCTAAGGTTCCTGTCTGCCTAGGCCGGCTGTGGCAAAAAAGTTTCCACAACAAAGTTTCAATTATAGAAGATAAATAAACCCCAGAGACCTGCTTCCAGCCTTGGGCTCAAGGAAGCGCTGGGAGCTTGGGTTGTCAGGGGCAACCTGACCAGGACTCCGGTTAAAGCAACAAAGTTTCAACTTTAGAAGTTAAATAAATTCCAGATACCAGTTTCCAGCCAGCCTCACTGCAAACAGCCATCAGCCCCTCACCCAGGCTGGCCAGGAACCACAGTAGAGACTCGAACCCTGAAGGGTAGTGGCCAGCCTGAAAACGGCCCTCAGCCCTCACCCAGGCTGGCCACACCCTCATGGGGTGTGGTTTCCCCTGGGGAGCTTGGCCAGCCTGCAAACAGCCATCAGCCCATCACCCAGGCTGGCCAGGCACACCAATAGGTGGACATCCCCAGAGGGGTCCCAAACTGCAAGAGGGCACAGGTTGGGCTGAGGAACTTCCCCACCCCTGAGTGCACAAATTTTTGTGCACTGGGCCCCTAGTATATTATATTACATAAACTATTTTAGAGGAAAATAAGAAATTGATGCAGCAAGAGTAACACAACCTTAAATCCTAGATGTTAGTGAGATGAGAATTTTTTCATATTGGATGATCTGAAATGAAAACAATATAGATGTTCATCTACATGCTATAAAGAATACCTGATTTTTTTTAATCCATTGCCATAGACATAGCATTTTTTTAAAATATATTTTATTGATTTTTTACAGAGAGAAGTGGAAGGGATAGAGAGTTAGAAACATTGATGGGAGAGAAACATCAATCAGCTGCCTCCTGCACACCCCCTATTGGGGATGTGCCCACAACCAAGGCACATGCCCTTGATCGGAATCGAACCTGGGACCCTTCAGTCTGCAAGCCAATGCTCTATCCACTGAGCCAAACCGGTTAGGGCTAGACATAGCATTTTTACTAAACAATACTTTAATCTCAATTCAGTAGAATTAATATAATTTGAGTTGCTTTACCAACTTGAGCCTGAAAGTATATTCAGAACGTCAAAATATTCATTTCTATTCTATTATTTGAATATATAAACCTCAGGACTTAGGAATTTAATATGAATATTTGTGATATATCTCAACATTAAGTCTCATTTACAAAACAAGCACTATAATAACAGTTTCATTCACTTTTTTAAAAAAAATTCTCACCCAAGAATATGTTTTTATTGAAGGGTGTTTCGTGTGTGTTTGTGTGTGTGTCTGTGTGTGTTGTGATACTTTTTTGAGAGAGAGAGAGGAAGGGAAAAAGAGAGAGAAAAAGAGAGAATCATTGATGTGAGAGAGAAACATCACTGCTTACCTCCTGTTTGCCTCCCTGACCGGGGGTGAAATCCACAACCTTTTGGTGTACTGGGCTCACTAACTATTGAATCATCACACTGAAACAGTAATAGAAAAGAAACAGAACATAAAGTCATCTATTCTTGTGAATGCAAGTGACAAAAAAATCTGCTTTGATCTTTTGTGATATTCAAATTTTATATGAGAAAAACAAAGAAATAGCAGTCATCTATAAAGCCTGTTTGCAACAGATAGCACCAACATTCATAATCATATACTGGCTTGACTTTGCTATTGTAAATGCTAAAGATAGTAAAATGAGCAATTCTTTGGTTCTAGGAATGTGGTCTTTGAAATCTCAAAATAGCTTTAGCTCTCAGTTTAAATAAACATTAGGGAGATATATAAAGAAAAAACACTAGTGATGAAGTTATCCCAAGATCTCTTTCTATAATCTTAACTTTACACTATCTAAGCTAGTTTGCTTCTCTATTCATACCGCAATGGAATATAGTCTACCTTGGACTTATCCTAATATTTGTCCTCTACCACTGGAGACGCAATTGTATCACATACTTGGACAGACTAATGGATAAGCAGTTAAAGATATCTTCATGAGGCTCCGTCCCCTGATCATGCTTTTAGCATCCTATACTTCTTATAGTAAGTATCACAGTTGTAATCATATACCTATGTATTTATTTAATGTGTTCCCTATAACAACACCATAAATTTCATAAAACCAGAGACTATATCTGATAATTCTCTGTATCTAGTCACTATGCTTTGCATAGTGTAAAATATGTAAAATAAATATTTGTTGAATAAATAAATGAAGGAGGAAATTCCAAGTGACACCTTCCCAGTGCTGCATAAGTTCATGTGACTTTTATAGTAGGTAAGTAGAAGACGTAGAGTACGTCAATGTCTCCCTAAGTTGTCTGTTTGTGAAAGTACAGATTATCAGACCCTCCCCATTGAGATATTGATTCAGAAGGCTTGGGATGGAACCCCAGTATCAGTGTTTTAAACAAGGCTCCCTCAGGTGGTACTCATACCAAGGCAAATTTGAGAGATACTATATTAAGGTTTTATACCACCTTAGATCCCTAATTCTAGAATGTTTTCTCTCTGTTCAGTTATCCCAGGACCTCTGGAATCCTCATAATTCCCGTGGTTTTTGTTTTTTGTGTTGTTGTTTTTTTTCAAAGGAAATGTTGATATCCTTATACAATTCTTTGTTCTTCTGCCCACTTGGAACTTCCTGATTTAACATTATCATTTTGACCACTGAATTTGTGAAATTGAAGATCTCTGGGTATCCCTTTGTCTCAGATATGAAATTTAATTTTATGAACCATGTGCTAGGTCTTTGAGAAAGAATTTTCCACTAGTGGGTGAGTCTGGTTGGCCACTCAATACCACAGATAACACAATTTGACGACTTTTGCATTACATGTTCTTTTAGTCTAAGAAATTGTGTTTTAAAGGTATGTACAAACATAGAGACTTAGTAGTGGACATTTGTTGTTTTATTTGTTCCAGCATCCCTTGACTCTCCTGGTAACAGAACCCAAATTTGCTTTGGAAGAACTATTTTAATGCAATGGTATAATACAATTAACCTCATCCCCAAATATTAACGTGGCACACCTACTGGTGAATTCCATCTCTCTAGCCAAATAATTGGCTGAGGACAGACCAGAACCTAAACAGAACCAATAAAGCAGAGGAAATGTTTGCTAAGGCTTCTGGGGATGAACATTGTCTCTTTGCAATGGAAGCTACCAAAAGAACCCCTTCTTTTCCTTACTAATGAGGTGACAAGATCCGAAGTGGAGCACTGCTGGGGCCATTTTGAGACCCTGAGGCAACTGAGGGCTATCCAATGTCTTGTGTGTAGTCTGAGAATGAAGTCAACACAAAGGACAGAGAAACTGAGATTAAATCAGTCCTTGACAATATTATTCAAGTTTCCAAGTTAAGCGTCAATTACAGCCAGCCCTGACTTGCCTTTTCAAGTGTGTGATCTAATAAATCTCCTCTGTTGTTTATGTCAGTTTGAACTGGGGTCTCTGTTGCTTGAAACTTAAAGATTCCTTACAGTTATATAAGATCCAGGACCGTATTAGAATGTAAACTTCAATGGCCCTCAGTGAGGAGATAGAGAGAGGTTGGGAAGTCATCAGTGGTACTAAAGGTGGACACAGATGCTACCACGCCTTCCTGAAACAGCATGGTTTTCATGTACGAAGTAAAAATTATATCCCTTTATAAGGAGCACCAGTGGCCTCCCCATTAACCACATTTTCCAAACTAGAAATCCATAAACATAACCTAGCAACATATATTTTTCTGATATGCCAATTCATTACATGAAATCTCAAAATAATGTACAAATTGAAATTACATTTCATTATGTATTTCACTAAAAGGCTTTATTGGAGTGGAAACAAAATTACATGAAATCAGTTTTATCCCAGAAAATTCAGGGCATATGGTGGCCATATCTAGGGAACATCCACCTTGTCTTATTGGAATAAATTATTCTTAAAATGAACACACTGCTAGAAATGCTGTTACCGGTCTGCAGGTCATAAAGATGAAAAGAGCTAAACCAACCTCTCAGTGCTAAATTGGCAAGTGAAACTAGGCATTCTGCACACAATAGGTATGCAGTGAATATATCTGACTGACAAGAACCCTGCTAGGACTAGCAGTGAGCTATTTAAGCCCTGCTGTTTCTTGTGGACTTTGCCAGCCTTGGCTGCAGAGTGAGGATCCTGTAGTCATTAACAAGAGCCCCAAGCTACGGCTCCTCTTCCTCCATTTCAAACTTTCATGAACCCTACTGTCAGGGGCTGGGCTCCCATCAGTGACTAATAGGTACACAGGGACGGAAAAAAACATCTTTGTACTGGATTATATGTTAAGGATAATAATTTTATTGTGCCTGTGTCAACTGTCAACAGGCTTGTTGCTATCAAATTTGTAAATACAGTCACTAAACTGAAAAATGATAGTCTGATACTGAAATTGACCTGCTTTCAACCTATATGTTTTAGGCATCTGGCATCTAAAAATTCTGCTGTGTAACACAAATCAAAGTAGATGAAACCATGGGAGAGACAGGAGGACCTATGTAATACTTTCCCCAATAAAGATTTTTTTTTTAATGTAGACGAAACCTGTTGGCTGAAAATAAAAATAAAGGCAAAGGCAATCAAGTCTTTCAATTTCTGGAAGAGACTAAGAGAAACAAAATAAACACCATCTTTGAAAATCCAAATTACAGAAGCTTTTTCACGTATTATAAAACATATGTGCTTATATATTTACATATATACCTATACATATATAGCTATATAGCTATATAGATATGGCCACATACACGTATTTCCAACCGATCTCAAGCATTAATCAACAAAATGTAGCAAAACTTAGCTTTCATGACATAAACCAGTTCAGTTTGGTAGAAAAGCAATTATATTTCCAAGCATAGAACCATGTGCTGTGGTTTTATAGAGTATTTGCAGAAGAATTACTATCATATGATGACAAATGATCATATTTTCTGGAATAACCAAATGTAACATCTCACATATCCACCTGCCCTCGAAAGAACTCAGTGCCCTATCCCACAAACTGTCCTTAGCATTTTTCCACATTTCCCTGAAAAAAAATGAAGCTTTTTTTCATTTGTTCCCTATAGACCTTTTGACAGTAATAGGGATAATTATCATTTATTGAGCACTTATGTGCTAAGCAGTGTGCTAGGTGATTTACATATACTCTCTCACATTATCCTAACAACAGTAAGAAAAGTGACCTTTTTAGTCATTTTACAAATAGGAAAACAGAGGGTTAAGTTAGTAAGCTAACATATAGCAGAATCAGAACTCCAGTTGAATTTTAACCCAGCCTGATTCCAAAAACCATGTTCTAAACCATTACATAACTGATCATTGACTAATACCTTTGGATTTCTTTAAAGAATTTTAAAATTTCCTCAATAATTGTAGAGTAATATGTCCCACCAATATAATCTGGTTTGATATAGTTATACTGAAATTCTTCTGATAAACCACTTAAATCTAAAGGAAAAGGTAAAATGCAACTAAGAATATGCGTATGACTTGTGGCTTTTAGTATTGATCAATTATAATTAGGCAGAATCTGTGGTTCAATCCAAGAGAACACCATGAACTTGTACTTTGCCCATTTTAGTAATCATCCACCAGGCTTTATATTTCATTCCATCTGAAACTCATCAGCACTATATTCAGGACATTTCTTTTCCTTTATCTGCCAATTCCATTTCATGTTCTCACTTTGTGCTTTTTCTGTACAAATATTAATGATTTTAGAAGACAGAGACGCTGGTGGCAGTCTTCTGAATATCTGTGTAACCGTGTTACTTCAGACTGCTCCTAGGCTCTTCAATCTACATCTCCAGTTTTTTTCTTTTGCCCTTTCTCATTCTTGTTTATTTTCTTATCCCATAAATTTCTTATGCCATCCATTCTTTTTATGGTCCCAGGTTCATTTGTCTTTTGTTCTTGTGGTTAGATGCATGGTCACGGTATAAAAGGTCTAGAGACCATACTTTGGTTAACTTTGGAAGAGACAGAAAGAGATATTTTTCTCACTGACTTTAAGACATAATTTTCTCACATTTTAGTATTCATGAGATTGGGCCTGACACAATTGGAGGTGCCTTTGATTCGATGAACTACAACAAATACAATCACTTTCATAATAGTGGTATGTTTTCAACTAACTTGATCACTTTTTTGTGAATCTCTTTTTCAAACACAGATACACAACTTAATATGTTTTTAAAATTCTCAGACACCTTTCCTTGATTGCCCTTTACACACGCCAGGAGAAGAGATATGGGATCTGAGCTCTAAAATTATGGAGGTTCTTTCTCCTATATTCTAATTCAATAATTTTTTAGAAATATATGTCAACCCTCCTTTTCAAGTCCAACTCCAAAATGTGTTGTTGATTCTTTTCAGGCATTTTCAAATATGCTCAGCTCTCTTTTCCTTCCTCCCCCCATCCCTTCACCCTCTGGTATGTGACAAGGTGCTACATACAGTAAGTCTAGGTCGCTGGAGCGGCACTAGCGGGCTCTAGCGTCAGCATGTGCACTAGATGTACATATTTAATTATTACCTTGCCTCCACAGCCAAGACTGTCAGAGGAAACATGGCATATTTTACAGCTTTCTGCTAAGTGTCAGGCTTTGCACTTCAGAAATATTTGATAAGTGGAGCGTAAGTTGCAGGAGCACATCCATGCGAAAGGCAGATATACAATATAACTTTAACTCTCCTGTTAACTTTTTCATTTCCCTGCAGAAGTTGTTTCTGTCCATATTTTTACTTCAGCTGGGCTGAGTGGGAGAAAGAACTCAAAGGGAGGTCGAAGCAGATGGTTGTCACAAACTGCATACGGCAATTGAGAATTAGTGTGCAAGCATATGCAACCTGGTACAGTATGAAACATTCCAGCATATGAGTGCTGAAATAAATCAAGCCTGGAGAAGATTGGGATGATAAAGAGATGAGCGTTTCTTTCCCTGTTACATATATATATTTAGGCCTTCTGAATTCATTAGGATATGTTCTCTGTTTTCAGTAGGCAAGTTAACATCTAAATTGAGCAGATTTGTCTAGATTCTGGTATCTCGCCTTTTTCTCTTATCCACAGTGTGCTTTCTGAAAAAGAAATATTTCTGAACATACATACCAGTACATCCTTTGGCTATAAAGATGATTGGAGATTATGACATCAAGTTGTCTGGACAAATGAAATCATCATCATAATTACTAATCAGATATAACAACTTACATTTAATCCCTAATTTATTAACAAAAACCATTTACATGTACAGTTTCTGATTCCTCGTGACCTTTCTGGTGACCAATTTGTTGAGAGCAATTCATTCACAAACACTCACTTTAAGTGTTTTTCCAGTAAGAATGGTGATAAAGAGAAATATACCAACAAGAAAGTAATGCCAAACTCACCACCTGGAAGTGCTTACAGTGGCAAGAGTAAGGAGATGTTGCTCTGCCGCAGTGCTTTTTATAATTATACATCATTGGTCATCATCCTCATTATCATGAGGATGAATGCCAGTAAGGCAGGGGGAAATAAGTCCCACCTCTCTTTTACAAATGAAGAAATAGAGGAGGAGAGTTTAGTTGTCAATCACCCTTTACTCAGAAGAGCAAAGGCCAATTCTACAGTTGGCCTTGGTCCTGTGGGCCCATCGATTGCTCCGCCCCAGTGGACATGGATTTTCGTAGCTGCACTTAAGGCCAGGCCTGGTGAAGAGACTCCCATGAGCTGCCGCTGCTCCTGCAATCTGCCCCACCTCCACCCTTCCCTAATCTTGCTCCCCTATGAGTTTGAAAGAAGCTACAGTTGTTTTCAACAAGGCCCTTCTTACCACCTGCCTTTTTGTTTTGTTTACCTTCCCATTTGTCCTTCTTTGTGAGAAATGGAAGACACAAAAGAAAGATAAAAAGGAGAGAAAGTGATAGATATTGGCTTAAGAATAGATTTGGAATTACATATTGATAGACCCAAACACAAATCAACTCCGAACTACAGGAGTCCACCAACATGCACATAAATCATTTATAACGATAATCCAAGACTAGGTCCAAATCTCATTAAAGTATATGAATCCTTAATCTATTTTGGCAAAAAAGCGCCAATACACATTTTTTCTTTTTATCATAAATTACAGTTCTGTGGCACTGTGCAAATATTACCAAGCTGTAAGACAGCTGTGCTCCATTAAAATGTGTAATGGTCGCTGATTTCTTACAGCACATGGTCATCAGGCTGAATCTACAGCCAGTAATTAGGAAGATGAAATGTTTAATTGTGCTTTAATTTTGATAAAATTTATCTGTCACACATCCCGCAGCCGAGCATTATGCTCACAAATCAATGTCATCGGGGCCGAGCGGGAACTCAAGCACCAGACTCTTGTCCCTGACAGATTCATTTGAATATGTAACTGTTCACCATGAGCGACCAGCTTGAGGACGACAGTGAAACTTTCTCTGTTGACAGACATGGTTCTGGTGAGCTATGTCCTGTTAGTTCCCTTAAGGGAAAGTAAGGCTAAAAAATAATTCCACTCTTACCTCTTAACAGCCATGTCCTCCTTTATCTCTGATCATGGAAAGAAAGACAACCCTTCCGAGTCTACTTTTTTTTCAGCCTTAAAATCTATTAGTGCAGGAAGCAGGAGGAGAGAAGAGAAGGAGGTGAAAGATAGAAAAGAGAATTGAGTAATGTCCTTTTTAGTCCTATCTCCGAATATTCTTATTTAGGGATAGATCAATGAGGGAGGCAAGAGTCATCACTTTGAATGGAGTATCTAAACATTCACGGATTCACAGAGTGTTAGGATGTTAGAAATGAAACACCTGGTTTTCTACAAGAGAAGTGGGAAGACCAAGGTTGCCCAAGGTTATCTCAACCATCCAAAGAGTTGAGATTATCACTGTGCATGCAGTCACAGTTGAGATAACCTACATTTTACAAAAAAAAAACAAACTTGATAATCATTATAAGCATTGTTTACAAATCATAGTGTTTAATTCATTTGTCAAATGAAATATTATTTTACGCACAGGGATGTTCAAGTACAAATACCTGCCAATACTGAAAATTAATCTGTGTCATGTTTTCCCCACAAAATGAATCAGTGATCATTTTTCTCACCCACAGTAGTGATGGCTCATTATCCAAGAGAACTTAAAGAGCATATGTAGGCATGTACTTTACATTTTTATTTTGCACAACCCTGAAAATTAAAATAATTGAGGGAGGTCATGGCAAAGATTATGAAAAAGGGATGGAAGACAGGTTGGGGGGGCGGTGAAAGGCAGCAACTTGAGATCAATATGAACTGTCAGAGAGGGTACAAAATAGCCCAGACCCCTGGAAAATGAGTGTCTAAATTTTCTCAGGGTCAATTTTCTCAGGCCAAACAGTTAAGATTCCCAGTGTGGTTTTTAATGTTTTTAATAGGCCAAAATTTTGGCACAGGATTTCAGTAAGTTTTCTCAGGTCACCTTTCCTCACCAGGCAATTAATGAACCAGCTGAAGACTCAGAGCATGCCAGCTTACTTTAAAGTAAAATAAGTCTCAAAATCAGGAATAATTTTAGAAGAGTCTTCGGGGAGAGCCAAATGGCATTAAGCTATAGCCTGCTAACAAGAAGACTCATTAAAACACATTTCTAAACTTAGCCATGGAAATAAGTCCAAGCTAAAGATATCATATTCCCCATTTCCTTTGGATCTATTTTCATGGGCAGATATACTTGGGGATTAAATAAAAGGGTGATAGTCTAGTAAGATAGTTGTATTTCATCCTACTAGCACATAACATAGGCTAAACAGAAGTAGGAATAGCATGGAGGGACAAATAGTATGGAGAATAATATGACATAACTCTGCATGACAAACTGTTTTCACATCCATTGTCTTGTTGGGAGCTTGGAGAGGTTAAATTTGTCCCATGATCATCCAAGATTAAAACCAGTATGTTGGATCCTGGGGATTGGCTCACTTACCAGTTGTTCTAATCCCTTCTAGTGGGCCTCTTTCTTATTCTAAAAACAACATTTCTCAGACTCCTTTGAAAAGGGGGTTCTGCATACGATTTAGGTACTGCTGTTCAGATGCACTTATGTAAGTCTTTCATTGAGATCCAAGTTTCATGAAGAGAAAGAAGAGGGTACAGGGTTTCCATTGGGGGACATCAGGTTGTGACAGAACCATCAAGAATTTGGAGCCAGCAGTCATGATTGCAACTTCCTGATTTACTACTATCTATTTTTCTAATTCACCAACTTCCTGTTCAGGATACAGGTGGCTTCCTGGTTCTGCAGCCCCTTATCCAGGGTAGAGGCAGCAGCTGTCTTATAGGTGCCATTCTGCAATGTTTTGGAGACTTCCTCTCTTTCTGCCTCAGTTAGCTAGAATGAATTTTTTTGAGGCAACAAAGAACCTCCATCATGATGCCCAAGTTGTGTGATCCCAATCTTTTTACTGCTTCTTACCAAAGGATGGAAGAAAATGTAAATTTATATCTGATTTAGAATTTTGAAAGACAATGACTTTTGAAAACTATGTTTAAATTAGTTTATTACGGCATAGTAGAGATAGAAATTAACTAATTAGGCAGGAGGACTCTATTCTAGTCCCAGGTATAACTCTATTATTTGTGGGGAACCAATATCTCCATAAGCATATGTGTTCTCATCTTAAAAATAACATGGTAAATACCAACGGCATATTTCAAAGACCGAGAACAAACTCTCCAAAAATTCATCTGGAATAAAAAAAAAAAAAGACCCAGAACAGCCACAGCAATCCTGACAAAGAAGAACAAAGTTAGAGAGATTAAAATATCAGATATCAAGCTATATTACAAAGCCCCTGTCCCCAAAACTGCCTGGTACTGGCACAAGAAGAGACATATAGACCAATGGAACAGAACAGAGAATCCAGAAATCAACCTAAGCCATTATGCTCAATTAATATTTGACAAAGGAGGCAAGAGCATACAATGGAGTCAAGACAGTCTCTTCAATAAATGGTGTTGGGAAAATTGGACAGATACATGCAAAAAATTGAAACTAAACCACCAACTTACACCATACACAAAAATAAACTCAAAATGTATAAAGGACTTAAACGTAAGATGGGAAACCATAAAAATAGGAGAATCCATAGTCAGCAAAATAGCAGACATACGTCGTAGCAATATCTTTATTGATACAGCTCCTAGGACAATGGAAACTAAGGAGAAAATAAACAAATGGTATTACATCAAAATAAAAAGCTTCTGCACAGCAAAAGAAACCATCAACAAAACAACAAGAAAGCCCACTGCATGGGAGAACATATTTGCCAATTGTTATCTCCGATAAGGGTTTAATCTCCAACATTTACAGGGAACTCATACAACTTAACAAAAGGAAGATAAACAATCTAATCAAAAATGGGCAAAGGACCTAAGTGGACACTTTTCAAAAGAGGACAGAAGGCCAAGAGACATATGAAAGCATGCTCAAAGTCACTACTCATCCGAGAGATGCAAATCAAAACGACAATGAGGTACCATCTCACACCTGTCAGAATGGCTATCATCAACAAATTAACAAACGACAAGTGCTGGAAAGAATTCAGAGAAAAAGGAATCTTGGGCACTGCTGGTGGGAATGCAGACTGCTGCAGCCACCTTGTAAAACAATATGGAGTTTCCTCAAAAAATTAAAAATGGAACTTCCATTTGACCCAGTGATCCCACTTCTAGAAATATATCCCAAGAAAACAGAAACACCAGTTAGAAAGGATATATGTATCCCTAATGTTCATAGCAGCACAATTTACAATAGCTAAGATTTGGAAACAGCCTATGTGCCCATCAGCAGATGAATGGATTAGAAAATGGTGGTACATCTACACAATGAAATACTATGCTGCTGTGAAAAAGAAGGAATTCTTACCATTTGCAACAGCATGGATGGAACTAGAGAGCATTATGCTAAGCGAAATAAGTCAGTCAGAGAAAGATAAATATCACATGATCTCACTCATCTGTGGAATATAATGAACAACATAAACTGATAAAAATAGAATAAGAGACTTAGAAGCATTGAACAGACTGTCTAACCTATGAG
>PVJC01037157.1:0-17110 GCA_004026665.1 Murina feae | reverse complement strand
CTATCTTTCCTAACCAAGAACACTTAAGAGTAAATGGGCCCTGGCTGGGTGCTCAGTTAGTTGGAGCATTGTCCCATACACCAAAAGGTTGTGAGTTCAAATCCTAGTCAGGGCACACAGCTATGTTTCAGGTTATCCCCTGTCGGGGTGCATAGAGGAGGCAACTGATCGATGTTTCTTTCTCTTTCTCTCTCCCTTTCTCTGAACTCAATAAAAACTTATAAAATATTTTAAAAATAAAACAAAAACATATCCTTGGGTGAGGGGGAAAAACACACACAACCTCATGGACACAGACAGCAGTGTGGTGATTATCAGAGGGAAAAGGGGGTGGGGGAGATAGAAGTAGGTATGGGAGGGATAAATGGTGATGAAAGGAGACTTGACTTAGGGCAATGCACCCACAATACAATATGCAGATGACATATTATAGAATTGTACACCTGAAACCTATATCATTTTATTAACAAATGTCACCTCAATAAATTCAATAAAAATGGGTGGGGAGAGTAAATGGTTTATACTTCTCTCCAACCAGAGGGTAAACAGCTTAAATTACCCTACTCAAGGAGATAGATAACAGAAATCCAACCAATGCCATTTGTGCCAACCACACCCAAGGAGGAATGAGGTCAGGGGAATAAATCTCATTTTGGTGAATCAGCATAATGCTGATAAATATTCTATTGAGAGCTTCCTCTAAGACCTCCCTAAAAGTCCCAACTTTAGAAAACAAATAAGAACTCCCAAGGAAAAGACCCAGGAGGGCTCTCTCTGGAGCACGTCCACACTTTTCTTCCTTCTCAAGTGTGTGTCTTTACTTCCCTCTCCCCCCCCCGAGCTCTAAGGGTCTCCATGAGACTTGCAACCAGGGGAGCAACTGGCAATGGCAGGTTGTCCTGGGCTAACCCTCTGATCCTGTCTCTAAGACCCCCTGCTATGAGCTAACAGCAGTCCCATCATGGCTCACTTCTCCCCTATAACATTTCCAGGGAACCAAAGCAGAGCACCACCTGGACTCTCTCTCTCATCCTTTGCTCTTCTATTCTGAGCTCTTCCTTTGTTTCACTGTCCCCAGCTTTAATAAATGTGCTCTCAAAATCACCTGGACTTGTGTTGTGAAATCTTTCCTACATGAAGTCAAGAAACCACGCACTAACGGCTGGCCTGAGGCAGACCCACACTGGGCCCAGCCCCTTTCCGGTGACACTAGAAACCCAGTAGTCAGAAGGTTATGGAATGCAGTTTCCTGGGGGGAGGGATGTCAGTGGAACCCCCTAATGCAGGAGTTCTCAGCTGGGGCTGGTTTTCCCCATAGGGGATACTTGGTGATGTCTGGAGACATTTTTGGTCATTACAACTCAGAGCTGTTGCTGGCATCTGGTGGGTGGAGGCCAGGGATGCTGTTCAACACCCTACAATACACAGGGCGGCTCTGCAGCCAAGATTTATCCAATAGTGATGAGATGGGGAACCCTGACTTAGACTTTTTTAAAAATCCTAACTGGAGGATATTTTCCCCATTGATCTTTAGAGAGAGAGAGTGGAAGGGACGAAGGAGGAGGGGAGAGAGAGAGAGAGAGAGAGAGAGAGAGAGAGAGAGAGAGAGAGAGAATTGATATGAGAGAGACATGGACTGGTTGCCTCCTGCACATGGGAATTAAATCCGGGACCTTTTGATCTGCAAGCCAGTGCTTCAACCACTGAACCAAACTGGCCAGAGCCAGTTTAAACTTTCAAGGTTCTCACCCAATGCAGATGTTGCTAGCATTGGTCCCTGAGACATGGTGCCCAGACTGAAATAGGAGGTCCACCAATCCATGCTAATATACATCAGAAATTTATAAATTCTGTGCTGGTATTTCTTAATTTTTAATGTAGTAAGAGTCATAAAAATGGAAATGGAGGGAGTCCTGCTGGAAAGGGCTGACTTGGGTCTCAGCCCTAAAAAAACAGGTTTCCTGTGTTACTTCCCCCGCCCTCCCCCCCCTCCCCCAGGACTGGCCTGATTTGGGGTGTGGTTTGTCCTCCAGAGAGACAGAGAGACAGAGAGACAGAGCTTTCTGGATTAGCCCACCTGGCAAGGGATAGCTCCCTGGAGAGTACAGGCCTTGCAGTGGTGCCTTCTACCTTTCTCTGCATCAGAGCATTCACTGGGCTCCCTGATGGCCCTCAGGGTGGGGGAGAACAGAGGGAGGCCAAGGGGGAAGAGAATGGAGAGCAGGGGGCAGGTGGCCTTCTAGCGCCTGGAGCTGCTGGGACCCGGCATCCATCGCTGGAGATGTAAAAAGACCGAGAGACAGACGACCCTGCAAGGATGACCTAGGGAGGGGTTTGAGGTGGGGCTGATGTCATCTGCACCCCATGGTGGCTACCTCCCCAGCTGGCCTCTCCTGGACTCCTCTCCTGGGAGGTGAAGAATGCCAGGTATACCCATGGCTCCCCGGCAAGCAGACCCTCCCTGGGAGCCAGGCGTCCATGGTCTTCCCTACCACTCAGAAAGCCATCAAGGCTCCTTGGAGGAATCCAAAGACCCTAGAGGGGTGGTGCCAACAGTCCAAAATCAAGATGTAGCCATGGAACAGAGCCAGGGAGAAGAAAAGGAGCTGGATGGTGAGCCACGGGAGCTGGGTTTTCCATCCCCAGGAGCCAGCCTTGCACATAGAGCTGGGGGGAGGGTAGGCACTGGGAAGCCCCAAGAGTAGATACCCATCCACCCCAGGCTAGGTTTTTGTGCCCACCCACCTGCTTGATCCTGGGTGGCCATGGTGTGAGGCAGGACATGCATCTTGCCATTTGGTACCTCAGCATCTAGAGAGCGTACTGGCTGTGGTCCTGACACCATCACTGTAAGAGAACCTTACGCTATTAATTACACACTGGTGGTGGGAGAACGGTTAGATGTGGGATGGTTTCCCGGGCAGTCAGGTGAGACCCTGTTGGTAGGCTCCTGCGCTGGCCCGGAACTCCCGCATCAGATCTGGCTGGGTGGGGCTCAGCAGGGACCTCTCAAAGAGCAGGGGTTGAGCTCCTGATTTTGAAATGGAAAACAGGAAACAAACAAACAAACAAACCCATTTTTATTTTTTATTCTATTTATTAGGGTTACATTGGTTAATAAAATTATATGGGTTTCAAGTGTATAATTCTTTACTATAGCATCTGTAAGAAAAAAAAAACCATTTAAAAATAACAGGTTGAATTTACTTCCTTGAAATTAGCAGCTTGAATGCGGAAGTTGCTGTTGTGTGTTTCTGGGAGAAATGAGGTATGGGGACTTGGGGAATCCTTGAGGCAAGGGGGGAATTCAGGGAGACCCAGAACATTTTGCTCATGAAATTGACTGCCCTTCCTTTACCAGGTCTGCAAAAGCAGGGAAATGCCTGCTTCCTACTTGTGAATGATCTGTCTACCCTGTTGGGGGGCCATACTGCTACCCCACCTGTGTACCTCGAGGCATTGCTGGCAGACACCTCAGCCCCAACCCACTCTGGGGTTTGTTTTGCCTATTATTAAAGATATTAGTCACAGGGCAGGGGGAAAAAGAGATATATGTACTAATCTTTGTAAAGCTTTATGTAATTTAAAAAAAATGTAAAAAAAAAAAAAAGATATTAGTCACATGTAGGCCAGATCTGGTTTAAGTGCTTTGAGTGTATCAGCTTGTTTATGTTTTAACATGAAACCACAACCCCTGGAGGCAGTCGCTGTTTGCATGCCCATTTTACAGCTGCAAAATGGGAGGCCTGAGAACAAAGTCGACTGTCTCACCCAGTGTTACACGCAGTTGAGGCTGTGATAGATCCGGCTTCAAAGACCCTATTCTCTTATCAAACAGAAGCTGTCGTTACTTTGTTACGCGGTCTTTTTCTTTTTTAAAGGCTGGCAGCAGAACGGGTTGTCTTTCAGGAAGAGATGTTGCTGGTGTGAAAACATCCGTGTGACTGTCACATGCCCCGTGGCCTGGGCCTCTGTCTGTGTCATTGTGTCTGTCCGCCATGTGCCCAGGTGCTCTGGACTGGCGCCCATGTTGGCGATCCAATTCCACCACCAGAATCTATGCTCTCTTTGTCCACTGGGCCTGTGGGTCATCGGCTGTTTCCCAGCAGGTTCCCTTCTCCCCAGCTCCTCCGGCCACCTCACTACCAAAACGTTGGACCTGCACCTCAGCTGGATCGGATTTCCCTCCCTCCCTCCCGCTCCTGGTGGAACCTAGCCCTGGGCATGGACCTAGCCTGGCACGGGCCGGGCCATCTCCAGCTGCGGGGAGGAGGAGACAGAGTTCTGGAAGTTGCCATTCTGGGGCAGAGACACTGCATGTGCATTAAGAGGAGATAGGCCCTTCCCATTCCTGCCCTCCCAACTCCAGGGGCACACACACACGCTTCATGGAAGTTGTGCCTGGCACTGCTGGCACCAAGCATGGGGTGGGGGTGGGGGCGGGGGACAATGGAGCATTCTCTGACCTTACTGGGTGTGTGGCCTGTCTCCCGCCAGCACTCACCATCAGATGCACCATGGCATACATCCCGAAAGAGGCATGCTCAGAACAGAAGGATTTCCCCGGGGGATGGGCAGGGGAGGGCCGACATCAGCTGTAGCTGGGGTGAGGGGACCCTTCCTGGGTTCTCCTCCGCAGCTGCCCACTCGCCTGGCATAGAGGATGTCTTCAGCTTGCCTGGTTTGTGATGTAGCCAATTTCACAGTCCAAGGAGGCCCGGTTGGGCAGACACACAGCCCAGGAAGTGGGGCCTCAGGTGACCTGTGGTCATCTTGGCAATGTCAGTCTGGGACCAGTTGGCCATGCCACCAAACACGAAGGTACCCAGTTGCTTGTAGATCATGGCCATGTAGGTGCTGGTGAGCTCGGCTGCAGGCCCTGGACATGGATCATCTCTCTCAGGTTGATCTGCAGAGCGGGAGTGGAGTGGCGAGAAGTGGAGGCAGCAGGAGAGGGGGCAGGAAGAGGGGGGAAGGTGGGAAGCTATCAGAGTAGAAAATCTCCAACCCTTTTTTTCAGAGAGGTTATAGCCCACTTCATGTGGAAAGGAGGATGTGGTTTCCCACTAAACCAGGCAAAAGGGGAGGCTTCTCATTTCATGACACACCCACACACAGACCCCACACTGGGCCTTCTCCCACCTCCCACCCCTGTGCCTGAAATGGGCAGGATTTCCTATTTTACTCAGGCAAGGGGCATGGCTTCCCATTTCACCAAGAAAAGGGGTGGGACATCCTTCTATTTTACCTCACAGGGCTAGGAGTTCCAAATCTGAGAGAGGTGGGACTTCCTGTTACCCAGGAAAAGGGCTGGATGGTGCCTAGTTTATGTCAGACGTAGGCAGGGTTTCCTGTCACATATCCGAAAGGGGTAGGCCTTCCTGTTACCCCAGGAGAGAAGGAGAGACTCCCGAATGCCTGAAAATGGCAGGACTTCCCTTCTTACCAGAAGAAAGAGGTGGGACATTCCCTCTGTTTGAAAGGGGGTATTTCCCAACTCCCCCAAAACGAGCAGGGCAGCTTCCTGCTTTGTGCACGTAAGAGATGGACTTCTGTTCCCTGGAGGAAAGGGGATGCTCTCGTTGTGTGCCTAAGTCTGAGAGGCTGGCATTTCCCCTGTTCTGCGCCAGCTTTACCTTTTCCTCAGGGAAAAGATTTCTTCTGTGCCATTGAGCAGCAAGATTCCTCATTTCATTAGGAAAAGAGGTGGCACTTGCCTCTGCCTGAGGCCTGCAATGGGTGGAGTTCCCCACTTTGCCAGAACAAGGGCTGAAGCTTGCCTGCGGCACCTACTGCTGCATGGGGTGGAAGTGGCCAGCCCCTTACCGTGGAGATGGAGGCTAAGAAGACCATGGTAATGAGTGCTGAGTCCTCAGCGATGTAATGAACCACCCGGGTGCATCTGATGGGGGTTTCATTGCAGAGAAGATCTGGATGTGGGGTACTCGCTCTCACCAGCCTGGTGGGGATGCTGACTGCAGGTCACTTGAGCTTACTGTCCTTGGGCATTCAGGGCAGTGTGTCCTCCCTGTGTCTCCACAATATGGACAAGGTGGGAAGGTAGGGAGAGTGGCCTGGCCAAAAGGCCAGAGGAAGACAGAATCCCAGGGACCCTTTCATGGGCGGATCCTGCGAGGGAGGGAGGTAAGGCATTAGGATCGTGAGGGGATAAGGGTGGAAGGGCTCCCTTTTTCTGTATGTGTCAGTCCTGATGTATGTGTGGGTGATTGTGGCTGTGTGCATGTCTACGCATCTGTGAATGTGTGTGTGTATCTGAAGGTGTTTACAGATATCTATGTCTATGTCACCTGCTACATGAGTGTGTCTCTGAGCATGTCTGTTTTCTAGTGTGGCTGTATGAATATAGGTAGATGTATGTTTCTTGGTGAATGTGCTATTCTATGTAGCCGTGAATTGGTGTGAATTTTCTTGTGACTTTCTTGGTGTGTAGGAGACTATGTATGTGACCATGTATTGTTGGAAGTGTGTGGTTTGTTCTGGCATGCACACCTGTGTGCTTGGGGACGTACATGAATGCAGATACACATGACTTGGTATGTGCACATGTCATGCCTCATGTGTATGCATGCTGTGAATAGGTGTTTGTGGTGCACATAGGTGCATGTGTGGGTGTATATGCTCTTTTTTGTGACCTCATGTACGTAAGATTATGCATGTCTGGGACCTGTGTGTGTGTGTTCATGCCTATCTCTATGGCTCTGTAGCTGGTTGATTGAAGACAAGCATGTCAAACTCATAGGCTAACAAGGGCAAAATAAACAAGGTATAAATGTATGTGGGCCGCAAAAAAAACCAAAAGCTTCAATTTTCATAGGAATGTAGGTTTATTTCGATAGAGACATGATAAATACGAAGGGCTGAAATAAATAAATACGAAGGGCTGAAATTAATGTAAAATAATAGAACATTTTAATAAAAATTAATATTTTTTTCTTGAACATTAACTTACCAGACACTGAATGCACAAATTAATAAACGTAGTGCAAATAAACCTATTTTTCTTGTTCTTCGAAAGCGAAATATTTCCTGTTACGCACAACAAGCAAGTCAGTCCAAGACTAATGACGTGGCAATCAGCTACTAATATTAGTGGGGAGAAATGGTGTACCTGCATGTAAGACTCATAAGAGAAGTGAATGAAATACGATTATAGTAATCAGTCATTAGTGAATGTTTTAGTTCTTTATTAATAACTAGAGGACAGATGCACAACATTTATGCATGATTTAATGAATTGGACACCCCAAGGAAGGATATCCCCTTGGGGACCCCTTGGGGGATGTCTGACTGCCACGGAGGCGGAGGCAGGAGAGGCTCCTGAGTTGAGCGTCTGACCCCTGGTGGTCAGTGAGTGTCATAGTGACCAGTCCTTCCATGGTTTGATCTATTTGCATTTTAGGGTTTTATTATATAGCACTAGAGGTCCAGGCAAGAAATTCATGGTCCCTAGGCCTAGCCATCTTCCCCGGCTGCCAGCAGCTGGCCCCAACCTCTGCTGCCACCCACCCGGGTTCCCAGTTTGCCATCGGGCGATCAGAGCCTGATGGTCAGGGGAGGGGCTGAAATGTTGGTCAGTGCACCTCATAGTGACTGGTCCAGCGGTCATTCTGCCATTATGGTCGCTGGGCTTTTATTATATAGGATTATGTATAACAGGATATTGTAAAAATTAAGTGACAAAATTTTTATTAAAACGCTTCTTACATACCGTTATATTGGCTGGGATGCAAAAATATTAATTGTGGGCCGCATGTGGCCCATAGGCTGCGAGTTTGACATGCTTGATCTAGGAGATATTGGTGTGAATGTGTGTGAGCCGGGTCCAGGGCCCTGCTCCCACCATCTTCATCAGGAAGGGCAGGAGGGCCTGTCTCCAGCAGGTGCCAGGCTTTCTGTTAGGCCCATTCACCCTATGAGCCTAACTCCAGACCTGCCACCCTTCCTTTGACCCTGTCATTCTCTTGCCCACTGTAGGTTGGTGGAGCTAGGCAGTTGGAACCCAGCCTCTCACAGCCCCCAACTCCCTTCCTGGGCTGGAAGCTCAAAGTGTCCCAGCCTGGACTCTCCTCCCCAGTAAGGGAGCTTTAGTCACTAGCTTTGCCCACTGGGATATACACACATAGACACAAAATATAACAATATACTCACAATACACATAGGTCCATATAGACCCAAACACACAGCTAGCTACACAAATACCACTGGATCCACCGCCAACCCAGATGCATGAAAAGGCTTCCGTAGACCAAGTGTATGCATAGGACACAATAATCATACCTCCCCCAAGCCAATACAGCACAACATACAACATAGAGACCCAAACACACACATACACACACACACATCACAGATACACTCTACATACACCCTGTACAGGCACAGCCAGACCTAGCTGTATGCACACACACAAATACACATGCATGAGCACACACATGGAATCATACATTCACATGGATATACATATAACACAGACAACCCCCAGACACATAGATGGACGCAGATAAGCAACTCAAAAAGTCATACAGAAGATGTGTTATAGAATTATACACCTGAAACAGATATAATTTTATTAACCAATGTCACCCCAATACATTCAATATAAAAAGACATACAATAAATAAAACAGAATGATAAACAAAATGAAAATGGTTGAAGGGGGAAGATAAAATCATGAGACTGAAAAAAAGAAAAAAAAGCACAGCCAGCTGCTGACCCAGACATCCCCAAAATACCCCGATGAATGCACAGATGTGAAGACACACCAGTCTCCAGTCTAGCCGCCCTTGGAGAAAGACAGAAAGACAGGCTGACAGACCCCTCCACGGCCTCATGGGTGTCTCAAAGCTGGGGAGGGAGCGGGGGAGAGGGAGAGGAAGGAGGCTCACCCAGCAGCAGACATAGCAGGTCCAAAGCACCAGCATCTTGGCGGTGAAGGAGTGTGGCAGCGACCGATCTGCGCGGGTTCCTCAGCCGCAGGCACTGGCAACCAGATCACCACATCGGGCAAGGCCCGTTAACATCCTGTGTGATAAATTTATCGACTGTGGGGGGTGGGCTCCCATCCGGACTGGTATCAGAGCTCTCGAGCCCCGCGGGGCTGCCGCGGGAAGGGCTGGGCTGGGCTGGTGCAGACCACGTGGGCGCGGGCAGGGTCCCTCTGCGGGGGGCAGGTAGACGGCCCAGAGGAAGGGGCTTTCCCTTCGAAGGGCAGCGCTGGGGACACGGAGGCCTCTCCGTTAGCTAGGAGGCTCCACCCCACACCAGGAACTTGACAAAAAAAGGTCTTGGTAGTGTGGGTGGGGCCTGGAAGAAGACAGGGCGGCGCACAAGGGCGGGAGCCTAAAGCAATGAGATAACGTGGTCAGGCCCGCAGGCCGCCAGGTCCCCAGGGAAGTCAGATTAGGGCTGGGGGTGGATGGAAGGCTCGGACTGGGAAGAGGGCATTGGGCTCTGCAGACGGGGAACCCCAGGAAGGAGGGAGGACGTCAGCTGCGAGTCGATGGCAGGGCGGAGCCTGGGGAAGGGGGTGCGGATCCAAGAAAGACGGAAAAGTGGGTGGGGCAGCCGAGAGAGCCAGAGACACCTGACTGGGGAGGTGGGCGGAGCCCAGGGAGAATGACGGGAGTGGGCGGGGCTTAGAGAGAATGACGGGAAGTGGGCGGGGCGGGGGAGTGGGCAGGGTGTGGGGGGCCCCGGGCCCTGGAACGGGCGGGCGGGCCCACCTTTTTCAGGATTCTGCGGGTCAGCGTGACCTCGGAGTCGGCGATAACGCTCTGCTGGGCAGGCCACAGCTTGGGTGATTCCTTGGCCGTCATTTTCTGGCTGCGATCCATTGTTGGGCGGGACAGAATCCTTCCCTCGGAGTCAACGATCGCCCCGCCCCTCGCTGCGCCTCATTGGTCGGGCGCGGACCAATGGGAACCCGCCTCTGGTCTCCCTCTTCTCGGGTTCCAGTCTGGCATCAGCCGGGCCGGAGCAGGAGCTGCGTGGCGTGGGGGCGGGCGGGGTCTTCTGTCCCCTCCTGCTAAACTCAGTTCTGTTTAGCGCCAAGGACCTGCCTGTTCCGGCCCGGACCGTCCCGCTATTCCCTCACCCTACTCTCCTTCTTCTGCGGGCCTTGCATTCGAGGCGGAAGACCTAGAAGCCCCTTTTCCTCCTTTCAGTCTAGATCTAGACGCCCTCTCCTCGCCTACGCCGTGCAGCTCTGGACTGAGGCTGCTGGCTCACCAGGGGGCGCCCGCGGCCTGCCCTGGGTGCTGCGGACCAGAAAAGGGCCCCGGAGCCGGCTCTCTGGAGCGCGCCGCGGCTTTTCTTCCCTTTGAAGCGTGCATCTTTACTTTTCTCTCCTGAACTCCAAGGGCCCCCACAAAACTTGCAACCAGGGGAGCAACAGGCAGCAGCAGCTCACCCAGGGCTTACCCCCTGCACCTGTCTCCAAGGCCCCCCTTTCGCTGACTTTGCTGTGAGCTGACAGCCTGCCATGCCTCTTTTTTCTTTTTCTTTCTCCCTATAACGTTTCCTGAGAGCAAAAGCGGAGTATTGCCTAGGCTCTCTCCTGTTGCTTCTTCCATGCTAAGCTCTTCCTATGTTTCACAGTCCCCAGCTTTAATAAACATTCTCTCTCCCTCTCTCAAAAAAAAAAAAAAAAAAAAAAAAGGAGGAAAAAGAAAGAAAGAAAAGGGACCCTGAGGTTCTTCGAGGGAGGGATGGGCACCCAGAAGGAGAGCCTGGATTCCTTTTAGAAGGTGGTGGGTCTTGGGCGGTTTGAAGGATGGAGACTGGGTCTCTACTGTGGGAAAGGCCTGGGTTCCTTGGGTTGTGTTCCCTTGCATTTTGTGTCTTTATTTCAAGTGTCTTGCCGGTCTCTCCAGATTTGCCTGTTGTGCCTCTGCCACCCCAGAGTGTTTGAGTCTCTCTGCGGCGATGCTTTAGCGGGTATATGTGACCATGGCCATGAGCGTGTCCTTGTGTCTGCTGGTGGCTAGCTTGTGTGTCTGCTCTTGTGTATCTGTTATTGCCTCTGGGCGTCTGTCTCAGTGTGTGCCTGTTTTGTGTATCTCCATGTCTGTTTTGGTGTGTGTGTGATAGTGTGTGCGACTGTTCTGTTCTCCCTGGGCTTGATGAGATATGTCCCTGTGTGTGTTTGTTGGCTAGCTTTGGTGGCTGCTCCTGTGTATCTGTAATTAGAGATATGTGTCCAGATGTATGTGTATGTGTGTGTATGTGTGTGTGTGTGTGTGTGAGAGAGAGAGAGAGAGAGAGAGAGAGAGAGGGTGTTTGTGTAGGTCTGTGTGTGTCTGTTTCATTTGTATAACTGCAATAGGGGTGTCTAGTACCTGCTTAGTGGCAGTTGCCTCTGGCCAAGTTGGAGAGTCCCTTCCACGTGGTAGCCCAGTTGAGACTTCCTTCCTAGGGCAGGCTGGCTTGCTTCCCAGCAGAATGAGCTGACTTCTCACAAGGGGCCCCCCTGAGGGGTCGCTAGGGCCCTGCTCTGGTCTGCCTGGGTGTTCCCCATCTCTGTATTACTCTGTCCTTACCAGGGAAACACGATTTCCTGTCTTTGATGTCACTGGTGCTAAATTTTCCCTTCCAAAGAGCTCAGGCCACTGGTTTCTTTCTTTGTGTACGTGTGTGTACTTGACCACTATTCCAGTCTTAATATAGAAACCCCAAAACAAACAGTAGCACATGGAAAATGCAAGTGGGTGAAAGTACATACAGCAAAAGGTCCACATTCTCTCAGCCCAAAGCCCACATTTCTTTTATACCTTCCAGAAATGCACTATGCAAATGTCCCTCTGCTCTGAAACAAACCCCACACTTTGTATGTAGCACTTTACTTTTAACCCTTAGAGATTTCTGTTAGCCCGAAAGAGATGACTCAACCTTCACACCTGTGATTACTGAACTGATTTTCACTTTCGGTGATTGTTTTGGCCATTTTCCTCAGAACATCTTTGCAATAGATGTCCACACTAATTTTGGACCCTGGCTGTTCATTCACAAGATCAACCCCTGAATATAATCTTATAGAGCTACCAGACGGTCAGCCCATCGGCAACCATGATGCCTACTGTATGCCAAATGCTATTCTGATTCCCCATTCTTTTTTTTGATTCCCTATAGTTTTTTTTCTTTTGTTTGTTTTAATCTTTATTGTTCAGATTATTTAGATGTCCCTCCTTCCCTCCCCCTCCCCCCATAGTTCCCCTCCACCCTGTTCTCACGCCACCCCAGACCCTCACCACCCCACGACCCTCGTCCGTAAGTACTGCTTCCATGCATATAAGATCTTTGTCTAATCTCTTCCCGCACCCCCACACCCCCTTCCCCCTGAGGATTGTCAGTCTGCTCCATTTCCATACCGCTGATTCTATTACATTCACCAGTTTATTCTGTTCATCAGATTATGTATTCATTTGATTTTTTAATTTTTATTTTTAAAATGTATTTTATTGATTTTTTATAGAGAGGAAGGGAGAGGGATAGAGAGTTAGAAGCATCGATGAGAGAGAAACATTGATCAGCCGCCTCCTGCACACCCCCGACTGGGGACCCAGCTTTTCGAGAGACTTGACTAACGTGGGCAATGCCGTTCCCCTCTCTGTGCCTCTTTCCTCCTTCAACACATTACCACTCTCGCAGACCTCACTTAATTCTTTCCTTCCCCCTTTTCTCCTTTTCTCAATTCACATCCCCTGCCCCCCCCACCCCCACCCCATTTGGTCCTTTGCTCACTAGCTTGTACACTCATTCAGCAAACATCGCTACCATCCTCTGTTAGCCTTTGCCTCTGCCCTGGGGGACCCAGAGGATCCAGAACAGGAAAGTGGACACTGGGGGAGGCCACATCCAGGGGATGGGGACGATGGGAAACCCAGAGAAAAGGAAATGAAGTTTTCTAGAAAAAAATCGAGGCACACCTCTTGGCGCAGGGGCCTGTTGGTTGGGCCTCAGAGGTGGAAGATGGGGGCTCCCCCTTCCACTGCTTCCTGCCCCATCCCTCCCTTGAGCGCTATGATGTTGAGCATGAGAATTCAGGTCCTACCCCGTAGAGATGAGGAAAATGGGCCCACGCTCACCTCAGGGAGACAGCTGAACACAGAGGTGCTAGGAAGGTAATGCCCACAGCTCCATGGTGGGTGGGGCTGCCTGGCTCAGATGTCCCAACCACAGCTGCACGTCACGGTGCTCCCTGGCTGCGGCCCCGAGCCTTCCCCGGGGCTGCCAGACTTCGTTTCCCTTCCCCGGAGGGAGTGTACAGAGCCACACTCAGCCCCTCTGTGTGGAAAAGGGTTTCAGAACACTCACTGCGCCTCCTCCGTGGAGCGACTTCAACTTGTGGAGTCAGTGTCTGCATCCACATCTGGGGATGACGACGTGCCCGAGTTGCCAAAAAGATGCCGCAAGCATGACAGCTCCTCGCCTTTTCCAAACTCTATAGCAAAGTGCCTGTCACGGCCCCCAGCAAGCTCTCAACTGCCCTTTGAGGTCTACTGTTGTTCTCAGCAAGAAATTTGAGAGCTGAGGCAGCCATTTTTTTTCTGAAAATGGTCCAGAGAGAGTAAATATTGGCTTTGAGGGCCAGTCTCTGTCACAACTACTCAGCTCCGCTGTAGTGTCGCAAAAGCTGCCATCAGACAATATGTACACGAAGGCGGGTGGCTGTGGGCCAAGGAAGTTTATGTGTGGACCCTGACATTTGAATTTCATATCATTTGTATGTCAGGAGACAGGCTTATTCTTTGGACTTTTCCCAGCCACTTAAAGCCAAAAAAACAATCAAACAGAAAATTCATAGTTTTCAGACTAGTTTGTTGATCTCTAGAGCTGATGCTGTTAATGGCTGTAATTCACTAACTTACTCACTCACTCCATAAATACTACTGAGGCCTGTCATTCTCCCGGCACTAGAGGTAGACTGGAAACAAGCGTTGAAGATGCTCCTCTTCAGGAGATAACACTTTTGTGGGGAAGGTAATTGTAAGCAAGTAAACAAACAAGAATATTCTAGATGGCAGAAAGGGCTCGTAAGGAAATTTGGTGGGTGATGCAACAGGGCCGAGGGAGGGGCAGTTTGAGTTGGGTTGTCTGAGATGGTGACTTTGGAGTCCTCTGAATTCCTCTTTTTGTTCTTTTTGTCAGCTTAGGCAATCTTTGTCTGTTGCCCGCTGTGGCTAGGGCTTAAGAATAAACAGACTGGCTTTGCGCAGGGCAGTGATATGGAGGGGAGGGCCCTATGGCCTCAGCATGTTTAAAGCTTTCTTCCTCGTCGGTCAGATTCCTCAGAGATGGGTCTGTCATCATCCCCACGTCTGGGTCCTGATGCTGAGCGGGGCGAGGGTTGAGGTGGGGAAGGTTCACAGGTTTGCTCAATAGTCCTGTGTTGAGATTCTTCGGTTGATAACTGCTGTTCCTCTGACCGGAAACACTGCTATTTCTGCTCTTTGGAGGACAAAAGAAAACAGATACTTTCCCACCCTGATGGGAAGTATCAAAAAAAAAAAGAAAGAAAGAAAAAGGATCCACTTCAAAACGGAGTTGGAGCTGCCATGCTAGAGAGACTTCCATGTACATCTTAAGTCTCAAGCTTTGGAATGTTAAAAAAGGGCCAAATTACCTTGGGGCTAGGCTTAGGAAGCCTTGTTTCCCCCCAAAAAGCTGCTTGTAAAGAAGGCAGGTATAGCCTGGCTGGTGTGGCTCGGTGGTTGAGTGTTGACCTATGAACCAAGGGGTCACAGTTCTTCGATTCCTGGTCAGGGGACGTGCCTGGGTTTCAGACTCGATCCCCAGTGGGGGGGATACGCAGGAGGCAGCTGATCAATGATTCTCTTCCATCATTTGGTATTTCTCTCTTTCCTTCACCTTTCCTCTCTGAAATCAATAAAAATATATTTTAAAAAGAAAGCAGGTAGAATGACTTACTGGACTAAGAATTAAAAACATTGTTTAGCATTAGCAACACTGTTAAATGCACCAATAGAAATGCCTTCCGCCTATTGATGTAACTGTCCCCCTTCTCTTCTCACAAATACCCCTTGCCTTTGTCTCCTCAGTGGGAGGAAGACTGTTTGGTTTTCTGCCTGAATCAGTGCATCCCAAATAGCTATTCTTTTTAATTTCAAATAAATGCTGTTTCCACTCACTTTAAAAGGCCTTTTATTTGTTGGTTAACTGGAGAAACATTCATGTCTCTTTTGGGAATTGACTTTCAGTAAACTCTTCTGTTTTAGTGGCCACCCAACACCCCCTCCTTCAGCGTTGGCGAGAGTCACCAATAACTGAATTTTGGGGGATGGTGCTGGTGAAATTCCAAGAGGTAAATTATATTTCCACCCTGCTGGCTAGCCATTTTGTTTCGGGTTTTAAAACCATCACTGAACTGTCACTGCAGTGGGTTTCAGGAGAGCGAAAGTAAAAGCTGATGCCCCGTTCATCACCCTGACCCAGAAGGACGGTGGGAGCCGAGGCTGACTGCCAATGTGGAGAGAGAACATTCCAGTGAGAGGGTCCGCAGGGGTGAAGGAACAACCTTGGTCCAATGCAGTGGGTTCTCCAACTCGGGCAAACCCTGGAATCTTCTGGTTGGCTCATTCAAACACCGATTGCTGGGCTGACTGCTGGGCTTTTTCCGTTCCCAGAGTGTCAACAGACGGAGGTGCTAGAATTTGCATAGGTGATGCTGTCGCTGTTGGTTTGGACATCTCACATTATAAACCGTTTACATAACGGAAGCATTTAGCACCTTCGAATGAACCCGAGTCAGTATCATCATGGTTTTCCTCTCTGTAATTCCCCAGCAAGGCCCAATGCTAGAACTTTAAGCACAGCCTGGCATCCTATACCAAAATCCCTCCGCATTTCCTGGCCTGCTGGCAGAGACCTGAGCCCAACTGCCCAGTCCATCTTCCCACTGGGTCCTGGAGCAGCTCCGGGACTGACCAGTGTCTGCCCGGCTGGTCTGGGCAGAGCAGGGCTTTCTTCCCACCTCTCAATCCAGGGCTGCTTCCTCTTTTGGGTTTTGAGTTATGGCAGCTTCTCTGCTCCTCCTCCCACCCCCGCCTGAGTGAAGGGAAATTTGAATTTCCTCTGTCTCACTCGTGTCCTTTTCCTACAAGGGGAATTTCTCTACCTGGACTCTCCAGCCTTCCGCTTTGGGGTCCAGAGGGGGCTCCTGACAGGAAGCCGTCTAGGTGGGTGGGTGGGGGCAGGCCAAGGAAGGGCTAGGGTCCGGAGAAGTTGAGAGAGAGAGGGGCCCCTCCCGGAGTACAGCACTCAGGGTTCCATGGGGCCGGGGGCGGTTTGCTCCAGGGGAGAAGGCAGCTGAGGCCTGGTTATCCTCTGACCTTTCTGCAAATATACTGGATTTAGGGGATCCCTGGGGGACCTGGGTGGGAGTGACAAGGAAGGGAAAGAGACAGAGATAAAGAGGTTCAGAAAATGAGAGCAAGAGACAGAGGGAGAGCGAGAGGGCGAGAGGATGGGGGAGGACAGGGAGAGACATTGAGACAGAGACAGGGAGAGTCAGAGACATAGAGCCAGAGACACAGACATAATACAGGATAGAACCACCTCCAGACCCAGCCCAACGCAGACAATCAAGGGTCACAGGGACAAATGGGGAGAGACGCACAGATAAAAGGAGAGACACAGAATACAAAGAGGCACCCTGAAAGGGGGGGAGAGAGAGAGAGAGAGAGAGAGAGAGAGAGAGAGAGAGAGAGAATGAGAACGCTGGAGAAAGAAGCAGCAGGGGGGCAGAGATTGGAGGGAGAGAGAGAGCAAGAGGACCAGAGATGAGAAAGTTAGGGAAAGCCTGGCTGGAGGGGGCGGGCGCTGGGATCCCCACGGTCTCCGCCCCGGAAAGCGGGGCTTCCGGGTTCACTATAAAGCGGGGAGCCCGGCACCCCGGTTTTAGCCGCCTGCCGCTGGTCATGCGCTCCAGCTCGGACGCCGTCCTGGACCCCGAGGCCCCGCTGCCGCCCGCGCCCCCCGGCCCCGCCTGCCGCCGGCTGCCCTGGGCGCTGAGCGCCGCGCTGCTGCTGCTGCTCGCGGCCGCCTGCGCCGTCTGCGCCGTCCGCGCCTGGGA
>PVJC01037156.1:0-17344 GCA_004026665.1 Murina feae | reverse complement strand
CATCACCATGCCATCTCCCTCCGGCCCACCCCCACATCTCGCTCACCCTGCCGCTGGCACTGCGCTGGCCTCCAGGGCTGCGGCCGCCATCTTGCCTGAGCTAATTTGCATACAGCCATTCTGATTGGCTAGTGGGCGTGGCTTACCCCGTCCCGGAGAAACGGTTAATTTTAATATTTCGCTTTTATTAGTTAAGATACCAATGATTTCTGTATGTTGATCTTATAACCTGAATGTTCACTGAACTCATTTACTAGCTCTAATAATTTCTATTGTGTTCTTTAGAATTATCTAGACAATGCAAAATCATATTATCTGCTAAAAAAAGACAGTTTTACTTCTTCATTTCTAATATTTTCTTTTTTTTTTCTTGCTTAATTACTCTGCTTGAACCTCTAGCACAAGGTTGAACAGAAGTGGAGAGAGCCCACAACCTTTTCTAATTCTTTATCTTAGCAGGGAAGCATCCACTCTTTCACCATCAAGAATAATGTTAGCTGTAGGTTTATTGTAGATTAGGGCCCAGTGCATGAATTCGTGTACTTTGAAAGAAACTGTGGGCCGTAAGGCTGCAGTGGGCACAGGGGCAAATCTCAGCCCATCCTCTATGCCCCCACCTGGCCCCTCCTGCCATAGCCCCTGGACCCCTGTCTTCCGGCAGCCCTGCTTCTGCCTCCGCCGTTCTCACCACTGATGGTGCTGGCTCCACTCACACCCACTGACAGCAAGGAGCAATTGGGGCTGGTGCCAGCAGCAGGTGTGAGAGGTAACTGCCAGCCCAATTGCCCCTCAAGAGCAGGGGGAGGTGGAGAAGTCTTGAGGGGTGATTAGGGCCAGCAGCTGCTGCTCACACCTGCTGACAATGCTGAGCAATCAGGGACAGTGCGAGTGCCAGGTGAGACGTGGTGTGTGGGAACAAAGAATTTTCAGTAACCACCAGAGGATCACCCGGATGACAATGACTGCCTTGGTCTGGTGACCCTGCTCACCTGCTCCACCATCCCACTGCAGCTGATGCCTGCCATGTCTTACACTCTGCTGCCTATTGCTGATGCCTGCCATGTTCTGAGTATACTCCCTGATGGTCAGCACACATCATAGCTACTGGTTGTTCTGCCATATTAGCCTTTTATTATATGGGATGACCTTTTACAGTTTAAGTTCTCTTATATTCCTAGTTTGTTGGGTGTTTTCATCATGAAAAAGAGTTGGATTTTTTCAAATGTCAAGTTTGCTGTTTGTTAACAAGATTATGTGGCAGTAGTCCTTTATTCTACTGATATACTGTATAGCATTAGTCACATTTTGTGAATTAAACCAACTTTGCATTCCTGCAATAAATCCCATTTGGTCACAGAGTATAATCCTCTTTATATTTGCATGGATTTAGTCTGTGAACATTTTGTTCAGGATTTTTGCATCTGTTGTTTTTCCTGTGATATCTTTCTTTATCTGGTTCTTGATACTTTAAATTCCAAGTTTCACCTAAATCTTAAACTAACAACAATCTAAAACACTGCTGAGCTTAGGCATTTATCTGACCAATTTATCTGACACATTCAGGATATTTATCCCAAGACAATGATATTTTGAGAAATTACCCTTGGGAATAATATAAATACATATAAAATTATTTGTCAGGTTTTACAGGCGTAATTTATACATGTTGATACTTAACATATATGCTTCAAGGTTATAATTTAGGGGGTAATAAATACCATATATATACACACATTTACATATCAACTAGGGGCCCGGTGCACAAAAATTTGTGCACTCGGGGGGGTCCCTCAGCCCGGCCTGTGCCCTCTTGCAGTCTGGGATCCCTCAGAGGATGTCCACCTGCTGGTGTGCCTGACCAGCCTGGGTGAGGGGCTAATGGCTGTTTGCAGGCTGGCCAAGCCCCATAGTAGGGACCCTCACCCATGGAGGTGTGGCCAGCCTGGGTGAGGGGCTGAGGGCCATTTCTTCAGGCTGCCCACATCCCCTTCAGGGTTCGGGTCCCTTCTGGGGTGCCTGGCCAGCCTGGGTGAGGGGCTGAGGGCAGTTTTCAGGCTGCCCATAGCTCCCATTGACCCAAGGTCCCAGCGAGGCTGGCTAGAATCAGGTTTCTGGGATTTATTTATCTTCTATAATTGAAAATTATACCTTGAGCGGAGGCCTAGGTAAATAACAAAGTCTCCTGTTTGCTTCAGCTCCGTGGCTTCTATAGTTAAAACACTGTTGCCATGAGCAGAGGCCCAGCTGGCCTTGGCAGGCAGTTGCAAGGGAAGCCTCCTGTTTGCTCTAGCTCCGTGGCTGCTGGCCTTCATCTTGGCTGGGTTAATTTGCATACAGCCACTCTGATTGGCTGGGGGCGTGACTTGGCTGGTGGGTGTGGCTTAGGTATCTTGGAGTGATGGTTAATTTGCATATTATTCTTTTATTAGAGATTATCAGAGATAAAATACAGAATACTAAACAGCAAGATTTAGAAACTAAAATAATATAAAAATAGTCTTAATTTTATAAACTTTCTCAATTCTACTATTTAAATTAGGGTAAACAGATTGCTTCCAAATTAAAAAATATATATATATATATTTTTAGAAAAGCAGAGTCTTAGCATAACTTTGTAGAAATATTAAAATAATTATAGATAACACATTTTTCAATGCTTTAATAATCATGGAAAATACTACAGTGAATTCATATATTATTTTAAAATCAAAATCGTCAGAAAGACCTTTAATGGGAAAAACACTTTATAAAATAAAAATAAAAGTGACTCTTAAAATCTTCATAAATATCTAAAGAGAAGTTTTGCAAATTCAGAAATAAAATTATCTGAAAATACATCTGTTCACAGAGGAGGAAATTTTGTTTAAACCATATATAGATATATTTGTTTTCCTTCAATCACAGATGGAATGTTACTTTAAAAAATGTAAAGCCTGAGATTGAATATGTGTTATCTACTAAGCATATTTGGAAAAATAAAACAAACGTGGGAGGTTTTTAAAAAATCACTTAGCTCTTCTACCCCCAGCTGAGATGGTCTTGTGCTTCCTCCTTCGCCCAGCTGTTCCTTGTGCATTTGGCTTTAATCAGGTGCAGAGCAGGAACTCAACATCCTGTTGCCTTACTCTGATTAGGAGTCAAATTCTACAAATTGGCAAGTTTCTGCTGTTAGTGATTCTACTTGATGAATCATTTGCTTTTAAGTATTTGAAAGGGATTTAAAGCAGCATCCCAGCCTATTGCTATTTCCCGATCTATTTATAATCAGCCACTCCAAGTACTCAAATACTGAAAATTTAGGAATACAGCAAAAAAGAATGGATAACTACCTAATATCTGAAATAATAACAGTAGTGATCAATGGCTATGATGCTAATTGTAGAAGTCTAAAGATCATTAAAATATTAAATCAGCAGGCTAAGTGACCAAGGTACTTTTCCCCTAAAAACCAAGAGACATACAGTGAGATTTAAAGGCTGAGTACAAAAACTTAAGGATTCAGTCTCTAGAAACAAAACTATAGAATTAAAGATATAAAAAGGGGGAAAAAAGCCCCAACTTAATATAAGTGAAATATTTATGATTCTCTTGGACTTCAGGCCTTATCTTAACTTCAATTCCTAAAACTTTAGTCACAGATATAAGCTATTGAAGTTACCAACATCTTGGAGGAATAGAACATAATTACATCCATTAGTGATGATGCCCCAAGGAAATTCTCATCCCCACCCATTCAGGACACAGCTCCTCACCACACCCCTCCCCACACCCCACACCCCTCCCCACACCACACACCACACCACACCACACCACACCACACCACACCACACCACACCACACCACACCGCTTCATTCTGGAGTTCAACAAGGCTGCAAGGTGGTGCTAACAATGCATATACCACCCAGCTGGTAGGGTGGAAAGGAGCCAGACTTCCTCAGTTGTACTGTTTAGAAATTGTGAAATCACAGTCTCATTAAGACCTGGCCATTGTCTCTTTCTCAACATCATTAAATTGCAAATATAGCCAGCCCAACATCAAATGGCCTTTATGTAATCCTATTAAGCCAAAAGATGAGACAAGGAAAGTTGGACTTGAGGATGAGGGAATGCTTTTCATAGAAACCTGAGTTCCATATCTCTTTTATGGCCTGACAGGCTCCCTAGGCCTAACAACACAGCAGAGTGTGGAAAGATGGTATAGATGGCATGTGTCAGCTGTAACCAGCCAGGAGATGCAATGCCAAAAGGATAGGGACTGAGTCTAAAGAAACCAAAGTGGAACACAATTTATTTTAAAACTAGAGGCTCAGTGCACAAAATTCGTACATGGGGAAGGTCCCTAGCAGCAGGCTTCCTTTGTTCTACGCCACCCCCTGGTGTTCAGAGCACATCATAGCAAGTAATCAAACTCCTGGTTGGTCGAGCTTCTGAGGGGACAGTTTGCATATTAATTAGGCTTTTATATATATATAGTCTAGTGGCCCGGTACATGAAATTTGTGCACAGGGGGTTCCTTCAGCTCAGCTTGCACCTCTTCAATTGGGGACCATTTGGGGGATGTCTGACTGTCCTTTTGCAATCTGGGACTGCTGGCTCCCAACTGCTCACCTGCCTGCCTGCCTGATTGCCCCTAACTGCCCTCCCCTGCCAGTCTTATCTCACCCCTAACTGCTCTCCCCACGTGGACTGATTACCCCTAACTGCCTCTGCCTGCCTGATCACCCCTAACTGCCCTTCCCTGCCAGCCTAATCTCACCCCCACTGCCCTTTACTGCCAGCCTGGTTGCCCCCAACAGCCCTCCACTGCTGGTCTGATTGACACTAACCCCCTGCCTCTGCCTTGGTACCCACCACCATGGCTTTGTCCGGAAGGAAGTTGGATGTCTGGAAGATGGCCAGTCTACATGGTCTAATTAGCATATTACCCTTTTATTAGTATGGATAGATTATATAGGATAGGATTGCATAAATGGGGGTGAGAAGGGGAAAGCTTTTTTCAGCAGGAGGAGATGCTCTTGGCAGACAAAAATACATAATCCCTATATCTGGACTGATAGCCAGCCATATGCACTATACTGCCAAACAGTCATTAAAAAATTGAACCGCTTTCTTACACCTTACACCAAACACCTGTTGCCCTTAAAACCCCTCCTCAGCCCCCACCTTAGGTTCTGCCTTCGCAGTTCACCCAGATTAGGTTCTGATTGGTTAGTTTCCATGCCAGTCAGTGTCAAAAGCTCTACCTCCTAGGTAGCCATTATCTCCTCACAGTCCACCCAGATTTGGTTCTGATTGGTCAGTTTCTATGCCAGTCAGCCTCTCTGGGCCTATCTCCTGGCCTGATCAGAGAGGCAGCCCCTTGCTCCCCCCCCACCAGCTGGGGAGGTTCAGAGAGAAAGAGAGGTACAGCTGCTGGCGAGGCCCAGAGAGACAGAGAAGAAAGAGCTGATCAACAGCTGCCACAGAGGCTGTGGATCAGAGCCTGCTTTTCTCTCCAGGCCTCTCTCGGAGCTTCTCTCTGGGCCTCTCTCCAGGCCTGATCCACAGCCTCCTCAGCAGTCAGTGGTGGGTCACTGCAGCAATCCAGCACTGACAGCAGGACTGACTTCCAGTGTTCAGTCGAGCCTTCAGATGTTTCAGGTGTTACAAACCCTGGCTCTTTAGATATCAAGGGGTAGGGGTATGGCTGAAGAAAAACAGGAAGAAAATAAAACAGCAGAGTCAGCAAGCTTTCTAGGTCATAAATGTAAACAGGTGGATAAAAACAGTAGCTCCCACCCAGCTGGTGTGGCTTAGTGGTTGAGCACTGACCTATGAACCAGGTGGTCATGTTTCAATTCCAAGTCAGGGCTCATGCCTGGGTTGTGGGCTCGGATGTGCTGGAAGTAGCCGATCAATGATTCTCTCTCATCATTGATGTTTCTGTTTCTCTCGCCCTCTCCCTTCCTCTCTCAAATCAATAAAAATACTATTTTTAAAAAGAGTAGCTCCTGACCAACCTCATAACCTGCAGAAACTCATATTCTGAAAATCAAGTGATCATTTTTGTGGAATTTTCTGGTATTCTTTTGTATTTTTTGAGATTCATAATATAAAAAGAAGTATAGTGATGCCATTCATTAGTTAAAATAATAAAGAGTGTCAATCATTTTTTTAAATTTAAATTTTAAAAGGAAGGAGGAAATCACAAATGAGATCAATTGTTAAATCTGCTAATAATTATGCAGATTACAAAATGAAAGTCACAACCACATTTATCTCTGTATAAAAGCGAGCTTCTTAGCTATACAATATTTGTTATCATGTATCTACCATAGGTGCTGGTGCACATTAGAGTGATACAGGTATTTTTGAATTTTACCTTGTATCTGACTATCCATGAGAGAAGCATTACAAAAAAAAAGGTAAGATTTTACTTCACACATAAATAATTTGGGGAGCAGTCAGTTAGAAAGCATGACAGACAAATAATTTTGCAGCTTTAGAATACACTAAGAGAATCCCCAAACTCCAAACAGTTTTCCTTTTGAGGAACTTGTCAGGCATCTCTTAAGAACTAGGTGTTCTTAATATACAATTAAGAGGGATTTAAAAAAGCATTTAATTGATTTCTATCATTTATTTCCTTAAATAC
The DNA here is from genome assembly GCA_004026665.1 of Murina feae. Classification (NCBI taxonomy): domain Eukaryota; kingdom Metazoa; phylum Chordata; class Mammalia; order Chiroptera; family Vespertilionidae; genus Murina; species Murina feae. The sequence continues at coordinate 10,709 of PVJC01037156.1, read as the reverse complement.
ATAGATCTTGAGCCTACTTAGCAAACCATATCAGGTAATATTAATGTGGGTCCTAGAATCCAGATTAATGGCTATGCAGCTGTGTTCCCAGAGATGTTTCAGGCATTTTCCAAATGGCCAACTGGAATTTCATTTTAAACTATATTGAAAACAATATTCAAACACACATGTAAATTACACTAACTTTGAAAACAGTGGCAGCTACCTAAATATGTACTTATGCTATCAAGTTAGAGTCATTTTGATTTAGATTGCAGAATAAAGGTTCTTCTGTCATCCTATATAATAAAAGGCTAATATGTAAATAGACTGAATGGCAGAACAACCAAACAACTGGTTGCTATAACGTGCGCTGATCACCAGGAGGTGTGTGTGGAACATGGCGGGCTTTGGCCACAGTGGGATGGTAGAGCAGGTAAGCGGGGATGCCAGACCAAGGTGGGACGCCAGTCACTGTCATGGGGGTGAGCCTCTGATGGTTACTGAAAATTCTTTGCTCCCACGCCACAGTCCTGCACAGCACTCACACCTGCTGCTAGCACTAGAGCCACTGCTTGAACCTGCTCCTGGCTCCCGGAGCCAGCCATGATCACTCAGCACAATCATCAGGTGCAAGCGGTGGCTGCTGGCCCCAAATGCCCCTCAGGGCTTCTCTACCTCCCCCTGCTCCTGAGAGGTGATTGGGGCCAGCAGCCACCTCTCACACCCACTGTCGCTGTTAGCCCCAATCACCCCTGAGGGCTTCTCCATCTCCCCTTGCTCCTGAGGGGCAATTGGGGCAGTAGCCGCCACTTGCACCTGCTGACAGTGCCAGCCCCTTTTGCACCTGCTGCTGGTGCTGGCCCCAATCACTCCGCACTGTCAGCAGGTATGAGCGGGGACAGTACCATCAGCGTGCAGTGGTGGGAGAAGGCTGCTGGCAGACAGAGGCGAGGAGCCACAGTGGGAGGGGCCAGGTTGGGGTGTGGAGGATGGGCCAGGCCCACCCCTGTGCTCACCACAGCCTCACAGCCAACAGTTCCTTTGAAGATGCACGAATTCATGCACTGGGCCCCTAGTTTTCACATAAATTTGAACTTCTTTTAAATGTCATTAATCAGGATTGTTATAAGCTACAAGAAGACCAGATTTCTGTCTCGTCCTCATGCTAGCTGTTTGTTGGTTAAACAGACTTCTGTGTTGTAATTTTCAGAATTCAAAAGGTAAAATCTTTTGTTTAAAAGGGTGAAGTGGACCCTGGCAGAAGCAGATTGCAGGCCTTTTCAGAGAGCCTTGGATAACTCAGGCTACACAGATACCCCAGGAAGCAAAGCTGCAACACAATAATTTCACTCCAGGAGTGAGAAATACAGTGTGAAACACTCTCTTTAATAAGCATATTTGAAATATTCAGACACAAAATAAGGAAGTAAAGCCACAAAGAAAAGGTGGATTTGAAGAAAGCACTAAACTAAAAATCCATATAGTCAATAGGCAAAAGGCATGAATAAATAGCTTGAATAGTAGACAAAACTATTCAAAAATTAGCTAAACTACCATCCAATAGTACAGGCAACATTAAGATATTTTCAGACAGAGGTATGCAATTTATAATTCACACAATTTTACTGAAACTCCTATTAAAGGACTTATTTTAACAAGAAGGAAACTAAATTCAAAAAGCAGGAACAGGATGGAAGAAATAAGGGTGAGTAAATAAATTGATTAACTCAAATAAGTCTAAATAATTACAAGTTATGTTTAAAAACAACAATATAATGATTAATTTGAAGAATATGTAAACAGGGTAGAATTAAGTGACAGGACAATACATGGAGCATGGGGGCAGCAGATCAGCATTAGAGTTCTGAGCAGGCAATGAGAACCATTAATTACACTTAGACTTCATAAAGTATAAGTCTTAAAATTAAGCCTAACAGCACAAAGGGTAAAAATGGCAAGTATGACTTCTGAACCAGTAGCTGAGGAAAAGGAAATAAAAAATTCAAACTAAACAAAGCAAGGAAAAAGACAAAAAAAAAAAAGCAGAAAAGATATTAAGAAGATAGAAATAAGCACATGTGTATCAGTAGTAACAATAAATGTAAACATTTAATTATCTATAAAAGTGATAAACAATAAAATTGAAGTTAAAAGAGAAAGTAATGCCTAATTATTTTGTATAAATACTGAAACCGAAAGGACACTGTATGGTTGAAAATGTAAGGAATAGGAACAGAAGTCCCAGACAACTACTTACAAAAAGAAAGTTGATTCAGTGGTATTAACCCTTGTTTTTTTTGTTTTTTTGTTTTTGTTTTTTTGCTTTCCATCAAGAATAATGAGGTACAGTACATACTGGTAACACCATCCACCAAAAGATATGATAATCATGAACAAGAAAAAACAGGTAAGTCCACAACAATAGTGAGAGATTTTAATAGTTTGTGGGATTATTATAATATTCAATGTAATCATTTAGGAAAAAGAAGTAAGTGAGCCTAACAATTCAATGAAAGAAAAAACAGACAAAGTTATTAAAATCGTTTTTTTGTTTTGGTTTTGAAAATACATCTAATTTGTTTCCATTTACTGGAAGAATTAAAAAACAAACTATTAATTCTATAAATATAAGGATGTATGTGTGTGTGTGTGTGTGTGTGTGTGTGATATAAATATTTAATGAGTGCCTATTAAATGGTTGGTATAAAACGGTCCAGAAAAAATGGTGCTTAGAGCCTATCGAAATAAATATTTAGAACTCTTAAAGTTTATATACACACAGGCAGGCACACACATATGCGCGTGCATGTGCACACACACACACAAGGATTTCTTTTTGTACTTGAAAAATTTTCCAACCAAGTGCTTACTTAGTATTACACATGTGTTATTAGCCCAGTAAATTCAACTAACATACTGCATGAAAAATTAATCTGCTGGTTCAAAAGACAGTACTTTCTACCTTGTACTTATAAATAAGTGAATGATCATTCAGAATGAATAAAGGTGCAGTCCATGTAGCCAGTAACCAGGTCAAGATGTTCTCTGGCAATCTAAAACCACTTTTCAAACTTAAGTATTTGGATAATGAAAAACGAAAAAATGGGAAGGTTCATTCTTAATTCTAAAAAAGCAGCATAGAAAATATGTTTGTTTGAATGAATAATTGCCTCTATAGAGAAGATGATTTTACCAGTCACATGTTAAATTATCAAGTGTCCCTTGCTCAAAGATATTTTCTTTAAAAACATTAAAAAAAGATTTTAAGTTACTATATGGTCCTCAAAATTTTGAGACATAAATACACCCAAAATTAATTTTAAAACTGCTTTGCACATGTTGCCAAATGCTCAAGTTTTCCTTTTTAAGTTTTTAATGTAAAAGGTGTAAACCTCAGAACAATCACTTTAAGTTCAATTAGCATCACTAAGCTGCCAAACAAAAACTGTTCAAAAGGCAAAGGGAAGTGGACCACCAACTGGCCCTGCACCATTACACCCCCTGAGCTTTCTGGCTGTGGCTCTCTCTATCTGAAGATATAGAAATTCTCCCTACTTCTCTCATTTGAAACTCAGAAGGCCTTAGTTCCCAAGCACACACCTTCATTCCACATTCACTAGTCTCTATCTATTTCTTTGCTAGTTGCTGGCAAAGCTTATACAAACATCGTCAGTATGCAACATGGGTTTATGAAGTGGAAAATAAGGATAATAAGGAATTTTTTCAAATAAAACATCATGCAAAAAGACTTTTGCAATTTATATGTGAAACATAAAAAGGAGGTTTAATACTAATAAAGTCCATTTTGCTTGGTAAATGAGAATATACTATTCAAAGCCACCAGCATCTGGAATAGTCATTTTTATTTTCTATTTTGCTGGCTATAGGTGCAAACTTACTGTGAAAGCTGGCTTTGTCCTTTGTATATCTGTACATGTTATCAGAAAAATGTTTAATTTCAACATTAGCATTTCCTATACTACTCACAACCATTCGCAGTATTCCCTAGGAATGCTTCAGAAGGACTGGTTTTAACGTTGCCTATGAACCCATCGCAGAGTGAAACTCACAGAACCCAGTGTTGGTGGCTGAGGCAGTCAACCACCTGGCCACCAGATTAAGTGAGATGTTAATGCATATCAATCAAGTCTAAATTAACTACTTTATAAAATGTCTGTTAAATTTTCATTTTTTTATTGAATGTGGTCTATGGACAACCTTTTTATTAATACTGAGATGTAATCAAGAAATAGGAAATAAATCTATAAATGTTTCCAATGAAAAGTATGGACTATATCAGAAAAAAAGATGATAATAAGATTTAAAAAAACTAACTAAAATTAAATAATCTCAGGAACTATGGAATATACATTAACATGAATATAAGCTAAAATACCATGGTAAACTGGGAGCTGACATCAGAGAATACAGTATGAATTAAGATAATTTGGTCTAAAATGACTTCATGAGGTGACCCTGTTGGTCCTTTACAGTTGAGGCATTCTGACTGAATGAAGAAAAGAAGAGCAGTGCTCATGAGGAAGACACAGGGTACTGGACAAGGCTGGGCAGGAGTTCACAGGTGTTGAGCAAGGGGTTTATCCAGGTCAGCCTGGCTGTGTGGCAAGAATAAGTGGAAGTTCAGGGAGGGAAAAGGCAGTCCAGTATGAAGAGATGAGCAGGCAGAAAGCTGTGATGGGCATAATTTGTTCAATACTTCTCCTTGGATTTCTAGTATGCTTGGAAGTAAGCTTAGGTGATTTTTTTCTTAATGTTAGAGATTAAGAAAGATGATTCTATTTGGAAATATAAGATGAGCAGATACAGAGGGGGTTATTCTTTTATTTTCAATATATATTTTTATTAATTTCAGAGAGAAAGGAAGAGGGATAGAGAGGTAGAAACATCAATAATGAGAGAGAATCATTGATAGGTTGCCTCCTCCCACTGGGGATTGAGCCCACACCACAACCCAGGCATGTACCCTGATCAGGAATCGAACTGTGATCTCCTGGTTTATAGATCAACATTCAACCACTAAGCCAAGCTGATAGGGCGAGGAGTTATTCTTATAAGAAAATAAAGTCCAGGAGAAAACTATTAGGGCCTGAAATAAGAATAGGAATGATGAACATAATGGGGATATTTGACATATTTGTATGAACAAAAACAGAATTTACTGATGCCCCAATGACAAATACAAGACAGAATTCTTCTAGAAATAAATGTAAGGAAACCAGAGGACAGCAGAGCACAAAATAGTTATTGGAAAATCAGTAAATGGCATGTCATAATACAGACTTAATAAGTCATAAATGTATGCTTCATAAAGTGTATAAAAGCCCTTTTTATTAAAAATGGGTTTATACATGAAAAGTAGAAACTTCAGGAAATTATGTGCATAATTAAATTAGCTTTCTACAGTTATATAACTAATGAACTTAGGCCACGACAAAGTCCTTTGGTTCTAACTTTCACACTAGGAAAATCTCTGGTGTCTATACTTCTTTGAACACAGGTTTAAATAAACTTTTAATATTTCAGGAAAAACAGAATTTTTTTTTTTTGGGGGGGAGGAAACACACTCTTAAAGATAGCTCCTAAAATGGACCTAGAAAGAGGTCTGATTGGTAAAACAATATCTTACACTGTTTAATAAGTTCTGCTGCAGATCTCTGTTTTAGCTTCCTTTAACAGATATATTTAAGTATAAAGTGATTACATTTATTCAAGCAAGGTCTCATTCTGTTTAGTATAATTAGTTTGTATAAATTTGTTCAGGATATGACATAGATATAAAACACCCTTGTAAGTGGAAAGAAGCACAGATAAGGGGGTAACTTAATTGAAATTAAATATGTTTCAAGTTTTTAATGGAGAAAAGGTACATATATTTTTAAATTCGAAATCATTTATCCTTTGCAATTATCTCATCTACCAGAACTCCCAAATCAATTTTACTGGACTTTCATTTATGCTTTAAATAGGGAAGTAAATTACACATTTCTAAATTTAATTAATTGAAAGAAAAATTCCTGGGACACCCTATGTAAGTCAGAGTGGACTAAACAATACATCTTAGCAGCTCAGGACAAAAGGTCATTTGGAAGGGATGTGCCTTTAAGGGTTTACAAAGGCTTGGTCTGCAGTCCTGTAATAAAGAGGAAGCACATCTCAGCAAAGGAAGGATGCCCACTTTAAATAAGGAAATGGGTTTGCAGGATGCACACATGCTGCTTTCTATTAATGAGAAGCACAGTCTACAAAACCAGCCTCAGACTGCTTTAGCTTTCATGTAGAATACCTGCAGAGAATGCCTAACATAAACAAAATGACAAGTAATATGTCCAGGCACCATTTTACTAAATGATTTATACATTCTAATAGAGGCTAAACACTGATGACTATATTGCAGTTAACAGCTATAATTACTGGTGTGATGACTGTACACCAGGATCAACGCCAACGCCAATAATGTTGGGAAGAGAAGCGCACTTCATAGGTTTATGAGGATAATTATACAACATAGATGACTTTGCTATGGAATTTTTTTTTTTTTTACCAAAGGAAATAAGGCAGAGATTTCTTGAGACTTTTACCATAACTTTTTAAAAATATTTCTTTGTAGATGTTTAAGACATGTAAAGTTTGATCTCCTTCAAGACACAAAATAGATCTAATCCACATTTTAATAAATATTAATTTAAACTTAATTTGGCCATCGCCTTTTGGATTCTTTCAGCTCTCTCTGTTTCTGTCTCACGTCTCCCCAAATCTGACCCTAATCAGATATTCCTTCTCACTATCTACTGACAACCCTTGGGGTTTTTGCTGTTTCTTAGCACTTCAACTGAGAGGTATGCAAAAGCAGATAAATTACTTACTTAGCAATTCTAATACAAGTTTGTCCATAATATTGGTAATTTCCAAGAACTGCCTCAATGATGCAGGGAGAACAGATTACAAACTACACCTTCAATTCCTCACAATCTCTTAACATGATGTAAGTTGCAAAGTTTCAAAAACTGAAAAACACATGCTCATTGTACAAGACTTGTGTCAAGCATCACTTCTATTATGAAATATTACTGAATTGTATTCTGGCGGATCTGGGGTTGACCCCTGCTTGACCATATAACAGGCTGAAAAAGTGTATGTTTGGAGTTGCACTTCTTGCCTCAAAAGAAAAAAGTTTATCTGCAAGAAAGTTATCTAGAATTTTGACTTCAAAAGATTTCAAATAAGTCACTTTAATATGTGCATGATTTTAAAATTTGTGTCATTTTTATTATATACTGGGTTTTGAGGAGGCAGCATAAAATATTATTTCCATGTTTCAGGTCCTTTCAAGATTTTAATCTGGTCCTAGGCAAACCTCAAGTATAAAACAGATTGCATGCATTTTATCTCACTGTTGAGCTGTATTTCTCACCGTGTGATAAAGAGCACCAGAAGGACTGTTCACACAGGTGGACAGGTTGAAGGAGAAGGGAAATGGAATGCTTATACAGGGACTGTGACAAACTCCAAGTCATTCTTACAGCACAGTCTGCACACCAGGCACCAGCTCCCTTACTGCTGGCTATTGTGTATTGCCTCCACAAGAGTCTGTTCCTGCCCTAACCAGTTTGGCTCAGTGGATAGGGCGTCAGCCTGCGGACTGAAGGGTCCCAGGTTCCAGTCAAGAGCATGTACCTTGGTTGCGGGCACATCCCCAGTAGGGGGTGTGCAGGATGCAGCTGATCGATGTTTCTCATCAATGTTTCTAACTCTATCCCTCTCCCTTCCTCTCTGTAAGAAATCAATAATATATATGTGTGTATATATATACATATATATATATTTTTTTTTAAAGAGTCTGTTCCTGTTATCCAGATTTCCTTAACATATGATTTCATCACAGATAGTGAACAAGAATAAACACATACCCACATTTTCTTAAAGTATTTGTAAAGGTGTACAAGGGAATACTCATGTCAAATGTGTGAAGTTAGAAAACTGAGGAAAAGATGACTGAGGCAGTTGAACTAGGTGCTTGCAAAGTACCTCAATGACATTTTTCTATAATAGTCAAAAACTAAAAATAGTTCAGGTGTCCATCCACGTAAGAAAGAATGAAACAACCTTGTATCCTATACAATGGACTATTACTCAATAGTAAGAAGGACCACTACTGCCCTGACCGGTTTGGCTTAGTGCATAGAGCATTGGCTTGTGGACTGAAGGGTTCCAGGTTCGATTCTAGTGAAGTACATGTACCTTGGTTGTGGGAACATCCCCAGTGGGGGCTGTGCAGGAGGCAGCTGATCGATGTTTCTCTCTCATCGATGTTTCTAACTTCCTATTCATCTCCCTTCCTCTCTGTAAAAAAGTCAATAATATATCTAATATAATAAATCTAATATAATAAAAGACTAATATGCAAATTGACCATTACCCGAGACACCTAAACCACGCCCACCAGCCAAGCCACGCCTCCCAGCCAACCAGAGCGGCTGTATGCAAATTAGCCCAGCCAAGATGGAGGCTGGCAGCCATGGAGCCAGAGCAAACCAGAGACTTCTGTTGCAACTGCCTGCCTAGGCTGGCTGAGCCTGTGCTCACGGCCATGCCCACCAGCCAATCAGAGCAGCTGTATGCAAATTAACGCAGCCGAGATGGAGGTTGGCAGGGCAGCTCTGCACTGGGAGCCTCCACAGCCAGGAGTGCCTGTCCTGGGTCCACTGCCTGACTCTTCTCCGGGGGCCTCCTCGGGGCATGCAGGAGCACCCGTCCAGGGTCCGTTACCTTCATCCACCCCCCAGGGGCCTCCACAGGGCGTGCGGGAGCATCTGCTGCACAGTGCAGAGAATCCAAAGCCAGTCCGCTGCCCGGCTCCACCCCGGGTGTGTTTGCTCAGCAGCAGGACCCCACGGAGGGATCCTGCACCAGCGTCCGCCCTTGGCTCGCCACCCAGCTCTGTGCCAGGTGTGTCCCCTCAGCGGTGGGGGCCAACCAGGCATGTGCAATTGTGGACGCTCTGGTGAAAAATGTCCAGGCTTTCACTCACCAGCCCTCCCACCCCCCAGTGCACAAACCCTGAAGGGGCTGTGGGCAGCCTGAAAATGGCCCTCAGCTCCTCACCCAGGCTGGCCAGGCATGCCAGCGGGTGTACATCTCCCCCAAGGTGTCCCAGACTGCAAGAGGGCACAGGCCGGGCTGAGGGACCCCCACCCCACGAGTGCACAAATTTTTGTGCACCGGGCCCCTAATATATATATATATATATATATATATATATATATATATATATATATATATTATAAATTTATTTTTTTAAAGACCACTACTGATACATGCAACAACATAAACAAATCCCCAAACATTATGTTACAAGTAAGGGAAGTCAGACAGAAAAGAATACAAACTACCTCACTCCATCTATATGAAGTTCTGGAACAGGACTTAATAAGAAAGAGTGCAGTGATGTTCTGCATCTCCATAGAGATTGGGTTATATGGTATATATATCTATCAAACTCTTCAAGGGTATCTTAACTAATAAAAGCGTAATATTGAAATTCACTGTTTCTTTGGGACGCCCAACAGCCAATCAGAACGACTGTATGCAAATTAGCCCAGACAATATGGCGGCCGCCACTCACAGAGTAAACGGCAGCTTCCATTGCAGCAGGAGTGAAAGTGAAACTGTCTGCGCGCCGGCTCACTTGTCCTTGCCTCAAAGCAAAACATGTTTGCAAATGTTTGCAACAATGTATAAATCATAGAATCCTCGGGAGCTGAAGGAAACAGCAGTCCAGGCCTCACCACTAAGTAACATTGTGTCATTATAGACACCACAAGCTGAAGCAGAGAGGAGGCTTCTTATTAGGTGTCACCTTAAAGGAACAGCATCAATTATAGAAGATAAACAAACCTCAGAACCTGCGTCCAGCCAGCCTTGCTGGGACATTGGGTCAATGGGAGCTGTGAGCAGCCTTAAAGCCTGAAAGTGCCAATCAGTCCATCACCCACGCTGGCCACACCCAAATGGGGTGAGGGACGTTCCTGGGGGGCTTGGCCAGCCTGGAGACAGCCATCAGCCCTTCACCCAGGCTGGTCAGGCACGCCAGCAGGTGGACATCCCCAGAGGGGTCCCAGACTGTGAGAGGGCACAGGCGGGGCTGAGGGACCTCCCGAGTGCACAGAGCAGCTGCAGGGCAGCACAGTGCAGGACCCAGGACCGGGGAGCAGGAAAGAGGTGGCAGGGTTGGCGGCCTGCTTGGTGGCTCCCCAGGCTCTTTGTGGGGCACTGGGGAGCGGGAAAGAGGCAGTGGGGGCCGAGGACCTGCTTGGCGGTTCCTCAGGCTCTTTGAGGGGCACCGGGGAGTGGGTAAGAGGTGGCAGGGGGTCGGTGGCCTGCTTGGCAGCTGCCCAGGCCCTTGGAGGGGCATCGGGGAGCGGGAAAGAGGCAGCAGGGGGTCAGTGGCCTGCTTGGTGGGATTCCCAGGCCCCTTGCAGGGCACCAGGGAGTGGGAAAGCAAGACGGCGGGACAGGGAGCAGGAAAGAGGCGGCGGGGGATCTTGGCCTGCTTGGTGGCTGCCCAGGCCCTTTGCAGGGCACCGGGGAGCAGGAAAGGAAGGCAGCAGGGTACGGGTGAGTGGGAAAGAGTCGGCGGCCTGCTTGGCAGCTCCCCAGGCCCTTTGGGGGGCACTGGGGAGCGGGAAAGCAAACTCTTGGGGGCTGGG
>PVJC01037155.1:0-17358 GCA_004026665.1 Murina feae | reverse complement strand
TCTCTCTCTCTCTCTCTCTCTCTCTCTCTCTCTCTCTCTCTCTCTCACAAACACACACAACAATGCTGTTCAAGAAATGGTCAATCAGCGTGTAAGAAGACATTTACCGTTGGCCATAATAAGAGAGAAGCAAGTTAAAATAGTAACCAGACCCCACTCTTCACTGCTCAGATTGGTTGATGTGAAAAAGGTCTCTCTCTTCTATGGTGAACTAGAGCTTGGGAGAGGGGCGCTCCGCACACCGCTGATGGCTAATGGCCGGGCAGGACTGTGGGTTGTCCGCGCGACCTCTCTGGACAGCAGTTGAGCCGCGTCTGACCCAGCAGTTTCAGGTCCGAGAACGTATGCTCGTGCGTCTCTTGCCCTGCCTGCAGCTCGGTCGTGCTGGGCAAAGACCCCCACAGACCACCAAGGACCACCCACAGGGGTCCGGTTAAATAATATCTGGTTTAACTTATTACTGGAACACTCTTTCTTCCTTAGAAAAAGAATGAGTTAAATCCGTGTGTGCTGCTGTGGAGCCCTGCCCAAGGTGGGCTGTTACATGAAAAATAAAATGAAAATAAAAAGAGCAATAGAAAGCTGCCGAACAATAGAAAAACATTTCCTGGAAGGGACTATAGGAAACTTACATTAGCAGGTTGCTTGGAGGGGGACTTGTTTTAAATTACACTTTATAACGTTAATGAAAATATGTTTAAAAAAAAAACAAACACAGGAGACATTAGCTGTCATTCCAGGCAGAGTAAGCAGTAATAACCCATAATAATAAATAGTAAGGATGATCAACAGTCCCTTGCTTTTGCAGGCCCATGTACCATTGACTGACGGATGCCTTCAGACCTGACCTTATTTCGTACAGTGGCCACAGCGATCAGCATGTGACTGGTCCGCCACCAAGGCCTTGTCAGGGGGCTCCCAGTCTGTGCAGGGAGTCTGCGTCCCTCCTCTGGGTTTTTCTCTTTTCTGGTGGGAGAGATGGAGGGTTATCTGTGGAAGACGCAGCCCTTCTGTTTCCCAGCACACGCAGGTATGGGCAAGAGTTACAGGTTCCTAATCTCTCCCTGCCGCCTCTCGTCCGCAGGGTGACCTTGGGCGAGTCGCTTCCTCCGTGCACGTTCTCCGACGCCCCTGCACACTGTAAATATCCTTGATGGATGTCGAACGTCTTGCTGAGGTAATTGAATTTTCAGGGTGGTATGTCATAACTCATGCCTAAAAGTTGGAAACTCAAGTTCATGGACGACGCTGGAAGAATGGGGGTCTGGAGCAGCTCTGTAAATCACCTGCCTGCAAATGCTCTGCTGGCCGTACCCTGGGAACGGCTACTCGGGGTGAGGTGTGCAGCCGCCCGCCCGGCTTTGCTCCGCTTCCAGCTCAGGCTGTGCCCGCTCACCCAGGGCATCTCTGGCGTCTTTCCTCCCAAGGCCACGTGGCCTCCTCAGGCTGCCCTAATCCCATTCCACTGTGTAGACAGGTACTAATCCATCTCAGGGCAGTGTTCCTCGCGGTGGATCCTCCGAGCCCAGTCCGAATCTGGAATAGTGTGTGAACTTGACAAGTGTCTGTGAAACCCACAAATGAGCATCTCACCTCGGCTAATTGGCTTGCCTTGCCCTACTGTTTAAGACTTCTCTCCTCTGAATTGTGGACTTTGGAGTTGAACACAAACAGAATCTTAGAAGCGTAGGACTATGTATTTCAAGGAAACGATTAAACCTTAGGAATCGAGTGGAACCTGGCTCTGGCGTGGCTCAGGTTAGACGTTGACCTGTGAACCAGGACGTCACAGTTTGATTCCGGTCAGGGCACATGCCCTAGTTGTAGGCTTGACCCCAGTGTGGGGTGTGCAGGAGGCAGCCGATCAACGATTCCTTCTCATCATTGTTCCTATCCTTCTCTCCTTCTCCCCTCCTCTCTGAAATCAATTAGGAATATGTTTTTTAAAAAGAAATGGAGTGGAGGCGGTGTGTGGGTTATAGGTGAGCTACAGAGACAGGCAGCCTGGGTGTGAGTCCTGTGGGGGTCCCACTTACCCTGGTCAGTGCAGCCCGGTGCCGTCAGGGCCCCAGGCAGAGCCCCCATGACTGCTGAACGCCTTCCCTCCCCAGCCGGCATCCACATCTCTACACCCAAGGGATATTTCCCCCGGGACTTTGGAATGCTGCTACGTTGTTTTAGGGTAGCAGGAAATGTCATGGAATTAACACCTCCTTTCTCCAACCCAGCAGTCCTCCTCCACCAACAACTCTTGGAACTAATATTATGTTGGACCACATGAAATTGCCATTTTTATAGGTCAAAAGTACTTTAATAGTGGCGATTGCATGTGGTTCTCTCTAACTTAAACACTGCAGCTCCCTCGTCCTTCAGTTGGGCTAATGTAGCTGAGGGAGGCTTGCTTCCCCCCTTCCCCCACCCCCCTCCCCCCGCCCTGAGATTCTCCACTGGATCGATCCAGTCTGCACAGAGTAGCAGGATCAACAGCCCACCCTTTATCACCGCAGTCCCTTTCCTGTGTCACTTCCCACTTTCCTACTGATGTTTCCTGGGCTCGCCTCCCAAGTCGCGTCTGTGCACTTTAAGTTTCGTCTCTAACCACTGAGAAACACCTGCCAGGGCAAGTCTGCGCTCCTTTTAGAGACATGGTAGTTGAGTCCAGAGCGGAGAGGGGGCTCTGCAGGGCTAGCTAGTGTGGGTTCCTCATTTTTGGCCAAGCCCAGGGCAGGTGGTGTTGCAGGCACTGGCCAGCTTCTTCCTCACTTGCCTTTAGCAGTCTCACGGCAGGATGTGACAGAGTTAACAAGCTGGGACCCCCCCTTTGCAGCACACACAGAAAGGCACCCGCATGTTTCTGTGTGCGTGTGTGCGCACACAAATTTGGACCGTCCAATGGTCATTAGCACATGGGAAGGCGGGGCTGTCCAGAGCAATGGCCAAGAGACAGCTGGGCACGGAGTCAGAAGTATGGGCCCTGATGCCCCACTCGCTGCCAAGACTCTACCCAGGCTGGGGTGCTTGTCCAAATGGCAGGATTCCCAAGTGGAAGCCTTGTCAAAACCTCGGCTCCAAACAGACGGAGGGAGGAGGCAGAGGAGCGTTTTGGACAGGCCTGTGACTCAGCAGAACGCTGGACTCCAGCCAGCGTGGGAAGGACAGCTCTGTGCTGACCACCCGGGATCTGGGTCTAGATGTGAGAGTCTCCCGAGGGGACAAGCTGGTGCCCTGTCTCTCTCCTCCCACCCAGTCCCAGGGTGCCAGGAGGGCAAGGGGGCGTGTGGCAGATGCCGACCTCCTGATAACTCTTTGTCAAGGAGTCTGCCTTGCTCTCGCGTTGGACCAATGCTGGGCGGCTGGGATTCTGGCCCTGGCTATAGCACCGTGTTGGCGGCCAGTCCCTAACTCAGAAAGCCCGTTTCCCCCTCTGCTGGGTGAGATTTCTACGGTGTCCCTGAGAGCATCCCGAAGCCACATTTCAGGAAAGATGGCTTGGGCTGATAGGAACCAAATGCACCCTGTCAGCCCCTCTCCCACCTCCTCCTCCTTCCTGGGCAAGGGCCAGAGCCAGAATCCAAATTCTAGCATCTCTGAGAAGCTTGGATCTGATCTGGGCTGGTGCTGTTGCCTTACAAGATAGCATTTTTCAAAGTTTGATCCGGAGAGCAACATTTTTTTGTGTGAGCTGTTACTACGTATTCATCATTCAAAGGGTTCCGTGGTGAGCAGGTTAGCATGCCAGTTACAAAAGAAATGTTAAATTCCTTTTAGGTCAATTAACTTAAAACCAGTGGCAATTTAGTAAGCATTTATCATGTCACAGCCCACTGCTAGGCATGTGGATCTTGAAGGAGGGAGACATGAATCTGGCTGCAAGGGGCTTAGTGTCCACGGAAGAGACAGTCTAGTAAGCCCAATATTTCCATAAATGCGCTAAGCGTAAGAGCAAAGGTATAAACAGGGCCTGGGCTGGCAGGGAGGAGTGATCAAATCTGGATGGGAGTGGGGGTCAAAGGTCACACAAGTCAGTTTTTGTTGTTGTTAAATTTGCCTGATGGCAAGATGACCCCAAGACTTTCCTGGCAAGCAAAGTCCTGAAGGAGCAGGGGGTGTTTGGGGAACTATGTGACATTTGACAAGTTGGTATACTATATAGACAGTTCCTGAGAGCAGGGCCATATCACCTGATACGGCTCCACCGCCATGTGCTCTCCCTACATTATTATGAAAAATAGCAACTGCGTGTGTGGCTCCGTTGACTCTTTGGAAACACTGTAATCAAACGTAGGCAGCTGCTCCGATTGCCTGAGTCACCGAGGAGAAGACGCTGCGGGGATGTGGCAGCTGGGAGACAGCCAGGTTGATAGAGGTGACGGTCCCCCGAGATGCTGACAGTGATGGGAACTCTCCACTTGGCCGCTGGATTCACAAAGTGTACCCTCTGGGCACACTTGAATTGTCCATACACATCTGAGGATCTTGTTGAAGCTCAAGGCTCTGCATTTCTAATAAGCTCCCAGGCTGCCTGTACTGCTGGTCTTCAGACCTCACTTTAAGAATTTCTAGCCCCGCCGGCCAGTGTGGCTCAGTGGTTGAGTGTCGACCTGTGACCCAGGAGGTCATGGTTCGATTCCCAGTCAGGGCACTTGCCTGGGTTGCAAGCTTGATCCCTAGTAGGGGGTGTGCAGGAGGCAGCCGACCAATGATTCTCTCTCATCATTGATGTTTCTACCTCTTCTTCTCCCTTTCTCTGTGAAATCAATCAATATATATATACTCGTATATATGAATTTCTTGAGTAGGGATCAGCCAGGTGTGGCTTGCTGCTTATTTTTGTGAGGAAAGTTCATTGGAACATAACCATGCCCATTAGTTTATATAGTGTCTAGGGTACCTTCACACCACAAGGGCAGAATTGAGTAATTGTGGCAGAGACTGTATGTCCCAGAAAGCTTAAAAAAGTTTACTGTCTAGCCCTGCCTAGAAGAAGTTTTCTGTCTTCTAGGGTCGTGGTTCTTGGCTGTATAGCAGAACCACCTAGAGGAGCTTTTAAACATCTCAGTGCTCAGGGTGCAGCGAGGCCAATTAAATCGCAGTCTGTGGAGGTGGGCTTCAGGCATCTGCACGGCTTAAGGTCCCCGGGTGATCCTAGTGCTCTGCCAAGACTAAGAAGCACCCATGGTTCTGATTGACATTATACCTGCAATTCAGCAACATGCCACTAGGAGGCAATGCCATAGTTAAGATACGCACAAGAGGCTGAAGAACACAATTATGTAGGCATGGCGAGAATCTGGATAACTCAAATGGGCTCCAGCCACTAAGATCTCCCAGCATGATGAGAACTCACTTTAAAATTGAGATATCACCCCTAGGTCATCAGTGGTTCTCAACCTTCCTAATGCCGCGACCCTTTAATACAGTTCCTCATGTTGTGGTGACCCGCAACCATGATATTATCTTCGTTGCTACTTCATAACTGTCATGTTGCTACTGTTATGAATCTTAATGTAAATATCTGATATGCAGGATGTGTTTAGGCGAATCCTGTGAAAGGGTCGTTTGACCCCCAAAAGGGGTCATGAACCACAGGTTGAGAACCGCTGAGTTAGTATTAGCCACTTGGCCTTATTCAGCTAATGCCAGCTCCTGGACCCTGGGGCCTCAGAAGTTGGCACAGAATTAACTGCTTTACATCTGCCTCTCTAACAAAAAATTGCTCCCCCCCCCTGGACCTTATCTTTTCCAGTCTTGGCTGCTCTCATCTGAATTTTGCCCCAGGCTTTTTGTCAGAATTTCCATTCCTTACGTGGTACACACTGCAGCTTGAATTAAACCAGTCACAAGTGTGAGTAGCATCTGCGTGGCTCTCCGGAGCTTATAAAGAAGTTTCACATCTACTTCAGCATTTGCATCCTCACAAAACCCCGTATATGGAGCGTCCTTCCATTTCACAGTTAAGGAAGCCGAGGTGCATGTTTTCTAGAACCAGCGACAGGTGGAGAAGGGACTCTTCCCCAAGTCTTCTGCTCAGGACACTAGTTAATGGCAACAGTTAACTTCCTCCCAATCGTAGGCAAAGCTCATTTCAGCCAACATGACAGAGTGTTCTCTCCCCGCGCCTCTTTCTTCTCTGCGCTTCAGCGCGCTCTCTCCCCGCCTCACTTTTCTGTGCCTCTTTTCCAATCCCTTTCAAATGAAGAAACGATTTTACAGCTTCTTTATAAATACTCTGCAGGTTTCAATCCAGTCTTTTTGTAGATTCAGACAAAATCCCTAAAGGGGCTTGGTTCCCTCTCTTTTTTCCTTTCTGTTCGATACGTTTGAACCGTTTTAAACCTAAACACATCAGGACGGATTTGAAGCGCAGGTAGCCAGTAATTGACTCACGGGTGTGAGTCTGAGCATCGCCACTCAGGCTATCACTTGAGACCACGGCAGGGCACAGGGAAGACAAATCACCTCCAACTCCGGTTCAATTTCATTTCCTCTGCCCCAGTGACGCTTCTTCACCCGCCAGCCTCACGCTCATCGGGGACAAAAAGCCAGTCTCCTTGAATCTGACCTGGGTGGGCGGTGGCGGTTGGGAGGTGCTGAGAGATGGATGCTGAGCTCGTGGGCCTGGCCCTTTGCCCTGGCACAGGGTCTTTGATTGGATTCCAGCAACCCAATTGGTTTTCTGTCTTAAACACCTTATCTCCCACTTGGGGGAATGAGGTGTCCGAACCACCTGGCGAAGGGAGCGAAGTCCAAATGCTTGTTTTGAGTTTGTGCTTCATCCCCTGCCTCATTCTATCGGGGAACCAATTTGTGATGTTCCCCTCTGAACAGGGAATATGCGTAACAAAGCAATCTGCGGTGAAACGTCCGGTGGGAGACATCAGTTTTAGAACGGACGGTAAGTGTAAGTGAAGAATATTCCATGTTTATCAGCCTTTGGAGATTTACTGCACTCGCGTGGGCTCATCAACCAGGAGGGCGGAGGTTCTGGCCAGCGATTCTGGATGTCCCGGGACAGAGCTAATTTTGTATTATTTTAGTGTTTAATTAAGGTTGATTCACTAAGTGTACAGTGAAACGTGATTTTTATTTTTATATGTTCTGGTCTTTAGAGATGAATATACCTCAAATTATAAAGAAACAGTCTCTTTGTTGGAGGTGGGTTGGGAAGAACAGGTAATGACAGAGCTCTAACGGGATGCGCCGAAGCTGAGATCAGCCAATGGTGGCCTTCAGTTAGAGGCCTTGGTCACAAATCACAGATGCCAAACTTGGCTTAAGGAAAAAACAGAATTTACGGGAAGGCTTTAAGGGCCAGCTCGTCGAATTAAAGTGCCAGGTGAGAAATCAGGCTACAAAAACCCAGGGCAAGTTCATGGAGCTCAGAAATGGGAAATAGGTCTTCAGAGGCCACAAAGACTGTCCTTCTATATCTCTTCTCTGCCTTCAGCCTTATTTTCTCCTCGTAAACTTCCTCACAGGCAGCTTCCAGACTCACATCTCAAAACCTCCCCGATAAGAGGGAAGGGGCCCCACCGGCGTGGCCCAGTGGTTGAGCATCAACCCATTATGCACCAGGAGGTCACTGGTTCAACTCCTGGTTGCTTAGGTTGCGGGCTCAATCCTCAGTGTGGGGTGTGCAAGAAGCATCGATCTGATGTTGATTCCCGTGGATGTTTCTGTCTCCCTCTCCCTCTCCCTTCCTCTCTCTCTAAAAAAAATCAATGAAAACATTTTTTTTAAAAAAAAAGAGAGAAAGGGGATCTTCTCTCCAGCATCAGTTCACCTTCTCTGGGGAAAGAATTCTGATTGGTCAGACTTGAGTCACAGGTCCAAGTCTTGGATCAATCACTATAGCTAGAGAGTATGGTTGGGAAGACAATAGCTTCTATTAAAAAGACAGGGCAGTACTGTAGGGAGCAGAGTGGCTTTTATTTTATGTTTTTAAGAATTTTTAGAGTGGCCTTTAGAAGAAGTGTGGGTTACACAGGCTCAGTTGCTGCTCCAATTTCTGACTGTACATTTATGACGGGAAGAAAATACTGAAAACTATAGGGACCATTTGTTGAAGACTGATTTGTATATGTGACAGGCCTTTAAAAAGATTGTTCAAGCCACTGAAATACGTACGGCATTGATCTGCTCGTCTTATTCATGAGAAACAAAGGTCTAGCAAGGTTAAGTCTCTTGCCCAGCGTCACGGCGCTGATGCGAGGAGGAGCCGGTCAGATGCCTGCTGGTCTGGCCTCAAAGCCAGCGCTCTTAACCATTAGGCTATGTTGCCCCCATCACACTCCACATAAACATCGCTCTAAAATACCAGTTTGCTCATGGCATTCCCTTAGTGAAACAGCCATCCCTGCCTTTGCTTCCGGGGGGAAGTTCAAATTCCTTGTCCTGCTGACAGAGCCCTCCCAGTCTTTTATTTCCCCCAAGAAGACCAACATTGAATTAACACACAGTGGTTGAATCCTTGCTGCTGTGTTCTCCTGTCACCACCCAGTACTGCTCTACTGTCGAGAGTCTTCCAAAATCAGTCTTCCCAGCTCCCACACACCCCAGTGCAACAAGCTGGGGGTGGAATAAACCCAGAACTCCTCAAAGCTCCTCAGACTCCCTGGTTCCTGTCAAAGGGAAAAGCTGTAATTGGGTGCATAGCATTTCAATTGCAAAACTATTTTAAAAAATCCTCTTTGCATTATGATTTAAAAAAAAAATCAATAGGTCTTGAGCAAAACTCCTGTTTGCTCCCCTCCCTGCCTTCCTGGGCCCTTCCTTGCCCATTCGCTTCCCGCTCCATCACTGGGTGTTGAAGGTTTGTTGCTATTTTACGAGAACCCCTGCTGAGCTCGGGTGACCTCTCATTGCAGGGCGCTGGGGAATCCGCCTATCACCGCCTGTTTCTGTTCAAACGGCCCAAGTATATTCGGTAGTTGTCACAGCCACGTCCTAGACGATGACTTGTCTCCCGAGCGGCTTCTTGTGGGTGCATTGCCCTCCATCAGCCTCGCAGATCTGGGACCCGCTTGCTCCTCAAAGCGAGACGGTTGGCCCGGCTGCCCGGAGGGTCTGGGCCCTGTGTGGGCACTATGGGCAGTCATTGTTGCCTTGGTCATCACTGAACAGGATGCGACCTACGCATGAGCCAGATCAAGGGACAGGCTGGGCAGGGGCCGCCCGAGAGGCCTGGAGAAGAGAGGACGCCTGTGGCTCAGACAGAGAAGGGGGAGGCGAGCCTGAGGGGCGGGTAAGAGCCACGCGTTTGACGAGGTCACTGTTGAGAGCCACCCAAGGTGGCCCAGCCCACGGTCTCAGAGAGAGCACCGCACTGGGCATCCCCAGACCCGAGCCTCCTCCTCACTCTGTCGTTGACTCACTGGGAGGTCACAGGCCAGTCACGTCTCCTCGGTGACCCCAGGTTTCCTTATCTATCAACTATGGGGGTTGATGGACATCAGTATTGCCCAGGTTTTAAATACTTTGGTTTGACCCTCACTCAAAGTGTGAAAGACAGACACACGGACAGTAATGGCAGCCCTGCGTGATGTCTACTTTAATGCTCAATGACCACCTGGACCCAAGTTCATTTCTGGTCCGTAGGAGTTTTACAGTTTATAAAGGATTTCCCTACTGCTGACCTCCACAGAGAAAGTGCTTGTCAGAGACCCGCACAGAGAAAATGCCCAATAAATAATCCTGGAATGAATGAATGAATAAATGAATGAATGAATGAATGAAGGCAGCAGTGCTAACAGTAGAAGAATCCTTTCTGAATGAGGAATATGTATTTGCCAGGGCAGACTGGGCCAGAGCTGGTAAAGTACAAACGGCATTCACTTCTTTCCCGGGTTATGGAGGGGATTGAGCACCAAACACCTGAAGCCCCCAGCACATGGTAGGTGTGCACTGACTGGTGGGGTGGCTGTGAGGAGCCAGGTAGGCGGGGAGGTGACTTCTGCATGATCCTGAGCCATCCCGGGTAGACTAGACTTGGTCAAGAACTGGAGTCGCAAGTAGTCTCCCCTCTGCGCCAGGTTCATGGACAACGACGTGCATAATATTGTGACATTTATCATTACTTTAGGTTATAGGGACCCTTTATTTCTGTTTCACCTGTGATTCAGTGTGTGTGTATCACTTAGCATAGTATTTCCCAGGCCCATCCATGCTGATCCATAAGGTAAGAGAGCCCTCTTTCTTATAGCTGCATAGTATTCCGTAGACAAAGTTCCAGTTCCAAAGCTGGGCACAGCCCTGCATGACCCATGCTAGCCCACTGTCCCAGTTTCCCTTGCATGGCACTCCTGGGTTATCTAGCTGCACTGCCATTGCTCACGCTGTTCCCTGGGCTTGGAGTGCCCTTCCTTACATTGCCTTCCTGGCTGCATCCTGCTTATACAACAAGGCAGAACTCAGAGTTTCTAGGACTCACCGAGGCATAAATGATAGCTCACTTGGTGTTGCCCAGGCTCTCGATGCACCTCTGTCACGCTCTGTCATGCGCATCACGCTCTTTAATTGCCCAGTTCCTCTGTTGGGCTGTGGCTCCCTGCAGGCGTCACCCTGTCAGACTCGTTCTAATTGTCAAGTGGGGTACAGGGCCGGCTCCATGAGAGGCACCCAGTGCAGGTTTGTGGGAAGTTGTTGGGTGGCTGTGGACTTTACTTTTTCATGCTCACATGTCCATTCTCTTCACCTAGGCCTCAAAGGCTGGAGGGGAGGTGTGATTTATTTCAGATTCTTTTTATAATCATTACTAGAGGCCCAGTGCATGAATTCGTGTGTGGGTAGGGTCCCTAGCCCTGGTCAGTGATTGGGACAGATCAGGGCCGATCGGGGCAGGCTGGCCAGGGGGAGGGACCACAGGAGGTTGGCAGGCCCTGGGAGGTTGGCTGTGGGAGTGCACTGACCATCAGGGGGCAGCTCCTGCATTGAGCATCTGCCTCCTGGTGGTCAGTGCACATCATAGCTACAGGCCAGTTGTTGGGTTGTAACAGTCGCTGAGGTTTTTATATATATAGATTGCGTTCTGACATTCCCACAGCCCCTTCACAGGCTCGGGCATGTGACTGTGTGTGATTGGTGGCTACTGGAGAAGAGAATGGATGACATTCATTCTTTCAGCTCTCGGGCTCACCGCAGTGCCTCCCATCGAACATGGATAGGCTGTCAGAGAGTATTTTTATCATCCTGTCATGCTTCGGGAGCCAGGTCCCCGATCCAGGTCATTCTAAGGCAAAGCGATACAGTTCCCAGATCTCTGTGCTCAGAAGATAATCTCAGCAGAGCCTCCTGCTCTGAGTGATGTGACATGTGCTTTTGCAGCACATCTTGCACACCTGTGGGGTGGCAAAAGGGAATTTAACACCTGTCCCGGCCTCCCATGAGGCTCTCCAACTGGGTTAATAGGACGTCGGGAGCAGCCTTAAGAGGAGCATCTGAGTCCACTGGTGTTACAGAGTGTAAGCACCCCCAGCAACGAGTCCTGCCCCCTGCTTGGTTCCTACTCATAGGGAAGCCCAGGCTGGACTGTGCTCCCCAGCCAGACTTTCCTGGTAATAATACCCCTTCTCTGTGGTTCCCCACAGACTCCAGTGTGTAGGGCAGTGCTGCGGGGCCTGTGTTGGGCAGCTGCTTGCTGGGTCTGTCCTGCTGCAAGCACTGGAATCCAAGATGCAATTGCCACCAGGGTCTCCCAGGTCGAGGCATCTATTATGCAAGAGGAGCCAGGGTTTTGTAAAGCTTGCAAAGGGAGTTGTTGAGAAAGACAACCCAAACTGTGAAGTGCAGTGTGTTGGATTGACCAAACAGTACGTTCATGATTGCTATACTTTTAACTGACATAGTGCACAGCTTGGGTATCACGTTCACTTTCTGCCTCTTCCCTTTTGGGGACTGGTGCAACCCCCTGAGTCAGACCAGACTGAACCTTCAGGTTTTGGGGACAGAGGCCAGACAACACTGTACAGTGAAGCCGGCATCTTACGCTCGGTTAACCGGTGGCAATTCCCTGGGGGTGGGGGAGGGTGGAGAGCGAGAGAAGCAACTATGCAGAGATCAAACCTACCATTTCCAGGCATGAGCGAGAGGCGGGGCTGGTGCTAGTCTCCATGGTCTTGGTACCTGTGAGCCTCATAGGGAGCTCCTGATTGTACTCCTGCTGTCTGCAGAGCTGTGCTTCTTCCATCCAACCCTCTTCATTACCTCCTGCCCGTCACCGAATCCATTATGCAGAGTAACGTCTTTTACTGAGCAGGGATGTATGTACCAAGTGAGGCAACTGTCGTTTATGGACAATTTAAGGGATTCTCATGGGACAATTTTAATAGGTTTTTTGTTTTTTTTTTCCGCATTATGCATTGAACGTTAGACTCCAATTTCCAAGTCAGGTGTAGCTCCACCAAAATGATCACACAAATGATGAGAACAACATAAACAGTGGCAGCCATCAGTCCCCGGTTCCTCACTCAGCCCAGCCACGGTGATAGGTACAGGCCATGCACTAGCCTCACTTTATTTTCACAACAGTTCTGTGCGTCAGATACTATGGCATCTGAGTACAGCCTTTTACATTGAGGCGTGCATTTCATAGAGTATGTTTCGGTGACTCTTTTCCCACGGACACGCGTGATCACCACCCCTGGGCAGGTTCTCCCGCGCCCCTTCCCGGCCAACACGGTCCCCTGCTGACGTGGCCAGTATTCTGACTTCTGACACCATCGCTTATGATCTTATGTTCTAAGATGTCATATGAATGGAATTATACCACACGTACCTTTTAGTATCTGGATTCTTTTTCACAACATGTTTGCTTGGTTTTTTTTTTGACATTCATCCACAGTTCATTTTCTATGGCTGTGAAATATCCCATTGTATGCACATACCACAGTGGACGTCCCTATGATCTCCATGCATCAGATAGCCTTTCCATTTTATAGATGAAAAAAATGAGATCAGTTATATAAAGTCGCATGGTTGGCACGTGGCACAGCGTGGATCTGAACCAGGCGTCAAGGGTTCTCAGCCACTCCCTCCGTGGGGGGTCGCGGCAGCCCCGTTTTCCAGCCCCAGGTGACCAGCCCACACAGGTCAACATGCACAGACCGAATCCAAGCCCGTGGACTGCAAGGTGCCATCTCTGTGCCCGTACCCCGTGCTCCTTTCCAGCCAGTTTTGTGTGGATGGACTAAGCGTTGGAAATCCAGACACTTCCCAGCGTAAGAGGCTAAGCTAGCACTGAAGCTGAAGTCTCTATTCCTCCAGCCAGTCTTGATTCCTGACTTCCACAGAAGAGGTATTACTTTGATGTGCGAATCGTGCCTTTGATCACAAGCTTGCCAGCTCCCTCGCGTCTCTTAGAACAAGACAGCCGTTCTGTTGTGCTGGCGAGTGTTGTAACATCTTGGACAGAAGGGATGACATGTACATGAAGCAGCCATCCTCGGAATGCGCGCGATAAGACAACTTCAACAGCGCCTCGAAGACGCGTCCCCGATGTTGACTTTAAATCAAACAGAAGCAATAGCGTGTCGCCCAGCGTCCCCTTCTCTACCTGGTGTTAATTAAAGTCCTGATAACGGAGCGCAGGCCACATCCACAGGAGGAAGACCCAAGCACAGTTTAAAAATGTGCGGATGAAGTGCAGTTACTCAGAATGAAAACCAAACAGCCCCACAAGTCTTCCTCCTCATTAGGCTTTTTCTAGATAAGATGATGAATAAGCAAAGGTCCTTTCTGAAGAACCCCCTTCCTATCCTGTTGCGCTTTCCGAACGGAACTGTTTGAAATAATGGAACAATGTTATCAAAGTTTATTAATTTGTTCCCACCAGCTTTGTCCAATTACCCAACTCGTCTGATTTGCATATTGCAAAGCAGAGGGTGAAAGCAGCTCCCAGAGTAAAACCTACCTATTTTTGAGCAGAGAGAATACGTAAAGTCTATTTAAAAAGAATTGATTTCAGAGGAAAGGCGAGGGAGAGAGGGATAGAAACAATAATGAGAGAGAATCATTGATCGGCTGCCTCGTGCACGCCTCCTGCGACCCGGGTATGTGCCCTGACTGGGAATCCAGTTGTGACCTCCTGGTTCTTGGGTTGATGCTCAGCCATGGAGCCACACGGGTTGGGCAGACTATTGGTGTCCAAAACAACCCGACAGCGGTTCTCAACCTGTGGGTCGCGACCCCTTTGGAGGTCGAACGACCCTTTCACAGGGGTCGCCTAAGACCATCCTGCATATCAGATATTTACATTACGATTCATAACAGTAGCAACATGACAGTTAGGAAGTAGCAATGAAAATAATTTTATGGTTGGGTCACCACATGAGGAACTGTATTTAAAGGGCTAGGAGGGTGAGAACCACTGCGTTAGGAGCTGAGGACTTTGAAAGCAGAGATCAGATGTAATTATGGAACTAACATTGTGTGTCTTTCTTTTACTTGAAATTAGATTCCCAAATAGAGTTCAATTCCTAGTCTCCATAAATACTTCAACTCACTACGTATCGTATTCTCGGGTGGATGGATCTCAGTTACCTGGACTAGTTCTGTTAGGAAATAGCACAGTGAACATGGGCGAGCATTTTTGTCCCTTTTGCCTCATAACTCAGGATCATTTTCTGGGATAGTGGTTATCTGGGGAGGAGAGGATGCTGTGCTCACTGTTCTGATTCCTTACGCACGTTTTCATTTTGTTCTCTTAGAACCTTGTGCAAATTTAAGCATGACTTCACTAGCATTGGGTTTGTAGAATATTTTTTTTTAATTAAAAAAATGCCCACCTTTGTGGCTTGTTTTTTTTTTTTTGTAACAAAAACCAGAGCTCAGATATCCCTTAGCTGAGTACCTTTCACATACTCGTATATTGCACTTACCGCATCAAATGGTAAACAGTTAAGTTTTTAGTCTCTCTCCCAGCACCCACCCCACCCCCACACAAACCAGCCAGATGTGAGCCCCCTTTCACAGCTGGAACATATAGGTTTACAGTAGGTATTTATTGAAATGACCTCTTTTATCTTGCTGAACACAAGTGGCCACCTTACAAGTGCGTTCAAAGAAAACGTCAATTTTGCTTTGCGGGGGTCGGGGGTGGGGGTGGTTGGGGAGGGGGGTGCGTTGGACTGTCACACAGAGGAGGACTGTCCGGCCTGCACACCTGGTTCCTGAGGAGAGACACCTTGGATCGGATGGCATCAGGGAGGTGCAGCCACCGGTGCCAGGTATCTGGCTCTCGTGTTTGTCAGTGATTCATGGAGTGTGATTATCAACATTCGAAAGCACTTCATGAATCAGCCAGGAGCTAGGAAAACATTTAATCGTAATGAGCTTATTACCATAGAAATAGGGCCGGACGCACTGGTGGGTCAAACAGTTGCTGTGGCTGAGGCGTCACGCCCTCCCCTCCCGCCCCTCCCCATTTCCATCCCACAGGCCATGCCAGGCCTCATGCTTCCTCCCTTTGCCCTCTAACCCCGAGCTGCCCGGCCAGGAGCCCGGCCAATGGTGGAGCCAGAGTCCTTCTTTGTTCAGCTTGGAGTTGGGCACCTGCTTCTCTCCAGGGTCTCTGCTCACAAGTCACCTCGGAGGGGTCCTCCCTGACACCCACGTAAACGTGGTCCCGACCCTTCACTCTCTAACCCTTCCCTTGCTTTATTTTTCTCCATCAGACATTTAAATGTTTGTGTTTACTTATTTATTGTGTGTGTGTGTGTATGTGTGTGTGTCCCACCAGGTTGTAGGCCTTATGTCAACAGAAACCTTTTAGAATATTGCTTAATGTGCTCTGACCAGTTTGGCTCAGTGGATAGAGCATCGGCCTGCGGACTGAAGGGTCCCAGGTTCGATTCCGGTC
Organism: Murina feae; assembly: GCA_004026665.1. Taxonomy (NCBI): domain Eukaryota; kingdom Metazoa; phylum Chordata; class Mammalia; order Chiroptera; family Vespertilionidae; genus Murina; species Murina feae. The sequence goes on along the minus strand of PVJC01037155.1, from coordinate 1,505 downwards.
AAGGACATGTACCTTGTTTGCGGGCACATCCCCAGTGGGAAGTGTGCAGGAGGCAGCTGATCGATGTTTCTCTCTCATCGATGTTTCTAACTCTCTATCCCTCTCCCTTCCTCTCTGTAAAAAATCAATAAAATATATATTAAAAAAATATTGCTTAGTGCTATCCCACTCAGTGCACAAAACAGTGCCCGGCACATAGTAGGCTCTCAATAAGTATTTGTTGAGTGAATGAAATAAATCAACCCTCAAGACAGTGGATGTGAAGAGGTTAAGTGTGACTCTGACATACAGAATTATTCAACTTTGTGGCTCAAGGACCCATTCTTCCCCAGAAACAAGAAGACCGAGCCTCCTCTGGTTTCCGTTTGAAACAGAAAAGGCCCGTGTGAAGGACACAGCCGGCGTTCATGCACTCAGCCGGACTTCCCGCGCCTGCACGTCTAAGGTAATATTTTGTTGGATTTCACCCTGCCTCCGAAAGCAAGACAATTCACATTTGAAAAATCTCATTACCAGCATCTCGCCTCCAAATCCATTAGCGGCCTGAGTGTTTCAGGCAACCGAGATCACCTCGGATTAGAGTATGAAATGCAGCTCTGGGGAAAGCGGCGTGTTTCAAGATGTCTGTACCATTCAATTGTCAAATATTCACACGGTTATGATTCTCAAAGAAAGCACACAATGTAGGGAAATTGGTAACAAAATCAAAGCGCCAGGATGTATTGAGAGGAGGCGGCCGAAGGATTCCTCCCTGATACACCTAATCCCAGGGACGGGAAATTAAAAACCACGCCAGCATACCAATGCCTCCCACGGAGGGCGGCTGGCTTTCCTTGAGCGAGAGTCCAGGTCTCAGCAGCGGCAGACTTCTTCCCTGGACCCTCACGTCTCCCCGCCACCACCTCTCCTCCCATCACCCAAACAAGGGCGTCCTCTTCTACTGCCCACACTCTGCACCCACTAACCTGGCTGTTCGCCAGTCCCGGATGCACATGGCCACCTTGCCTCGGTGAACTTGGATGACCTCATAGCCATTAGAGCTGGATTAATGGTCTATAAGATAATAAAAAAAGGGGTTGGGGTTCTGTAGGCACGTGGGTTTGGGAACTATAGTGTATGTTACCTTCCTCTTGGAGTTTTCAATTTATACACAGTTCAAGGCTCTGATAGCCCATGGTCTAGGCATCTGTGTGTATTGTTTTAACCCAGCACTGTCCCAAATGAGCTGACCATGGTGCCTTTAATTTGACCACATCAACTCTTCAAATTCCATGAAAAACTAGCACAAATCAACCCCTCCCCCCACCCCCATTTCAACAGGCGAGGAAACAAAGATCAGGGAAGGGACTCAGAGTCCTTGATCACTGGGCTGATCACTGGCTGAGCCAGGAAGGTCTGGATACCGGGGGCCATGACACTCAGCTCAGGGCCCCTCTACTGCCTTCCTTGGTTCACTTCAATTTCTTGCATCCCACCTAATCCCATCCCACCCACCCCACTTCATT
>PVJC01037154.1:6324-17440 GCA_004026665.1 Murina feae | reverse complement strand
TTATGCTCACTGCATCTGCCCCGAGTGTGTTCCTTGTGGATCTGTTTTGTTTAGGTTAGTCCCTCTCTGGCCACTGGGTGAGGCTGGCTCCTGTATCTTTAAGGAGGTGTTGCTGCAGAAGCCTCTGACGCACTTGGGAGGGGCGGGGCCTCAGGGAGTTCGCCAGGCGGGGCGGAGCAAATAGCTATGGCGCTTCTCAACCCTGCGCTGAGAGACACCAGGTCTCTGTGTCCCACGGTAATTGCTGCAAGCAACGCTGAGAGAAATCCGCTTTGAATTTCCTCCCGGTGCCAGTCAGTCCCCCTTCTCTGGGTGTCTGTGGGACCTCAGAAACTCGCCTGGAACTGGAGTTCAGAGCCGCTGGGAGCTTGTGGTTCTCTCCGTTTTGGAAAAGAACCGCGACCTCCGGTACCAGCCCTCTCCCCGAGCCCGTGCGCACGCCTCCGTACCTCTGTACTTTGCTTCCGCCACTCCTCTGAGTCTCAGACTCTTCTCTAGTTGTAGGATTTTCACTCAGCCAGCCGTCCTGTGGGTGCAAGTGGTGTCCGTGTGTTCTTTTCGTGGTTTTTCTGAAATAGTTGTTCACGGCTGCATATACGGTGTCTACCCTATGCCGCCATCTTGTTTCTCGGAAACCAGACTTTTGATGGTGAACATGCTATAGTGTGTACAGATACTGAATTACACTGTTGTGCACCTGAAACATATAATGTTATTCACCAATGTCACCTCAATAAAAATGGTCTTATAAATTTCACAAAAATGCTGTATCTGGCAAAGGTGTATTTCATAAATGAAGGAGAAATAGACTTCCCCAGACTTTCCTAGCCAAACGAAAGCTGAGGGAATTCATCTACTAGACAAACTTAAAACACTCCTGTATTCAGCATCCAAGTCAAGAAACTAGGCCATTACTAGAAGCCCTCTTCGTGCTGTCTGCACTTCCATTTTTACCTTTGGAACAGGGCTAATACTGTGTTAGGAGTGTTGAGAAATGGCCAGAAAAGGTGCATTGATCTCTTTCAGATCGTGTGCAGCTAAAATGAGATGGCTGTAGCATTACGCATGGGATCTCAGAAAGCAGGACCAATTTCCAGAGTTGTACAGAGCTTACAGTATTATTATTAAGCCTATTAAATTGGGAGTGAATGAGAAAGGCTGAAAAGCACAAAGCCAAGGGCAAAACAGTTGTCTAAAACGAATCATAAAGACATGTGAGCAGAGTATATGTGCTGCGACCTTATGTTAGTTCCTACACAGTGTCCTTCTTGGGATTCAAAGCAACTGGTATATTTTGCACGTTCAGCAGATGTGCAACCGCTGCGGTCATTTGAGAACGCTCAGAGTGGGAGCTCCCTGAGAGAAAAGCAAGTTTCACATTGAAAATACCCACAAGTCTTGAGTTCACCAAATATTTCTCTGCAAGGTTTCAGGAGGTCTGATGCTGAATTTCTTTATATTCATCGGAATCTCAATGAATGCTTTTACAACAGGAAATGCTTCTTCATGTTCTTAATACTATTAACTGAAGAATTTACTTCTTGCTGAGTTATCGTAAATGAAATGACAGATAAATTTAAAAAGGCTGAAGCTAGCAGAGGTTGAGTCATGAGGCTTAAGGAAAGAAGCCATCTCCACAACAAAAGTGCAAGGTGAGGAAACAATGGAAAAGCTGAAGCAGGCTGTCCAGGAAGATCATGAACGAAGGTGACTGCAGGAAACAGCACAGTTTCACTGCAGGTGAAACAGTCTGAGGCTGGAAAAGATGCCATCTAGGACTTTCATAGCTGGGAGGAGAAATCAATGTCTGGCTTTAAAGCTTCTGTCCCATTGAGAGCTCTCTCTCTCTCTCTCTAAAAATAAAAATGTGCCCTCAGGTGAGGATTTAAAGAAACATTTAAAAAAAAGAAAGTCACAGCCTCTAGATCTGAAGTTTTGGGATTTGAATTCTGATTGAACCAGTTACTAGCTTTGGGGCTAAGTACCTCAGTTCCTTCATCTGTAAAATGGGGATGAAGATACCGCCTCCATAAAATTGATCTTGTAGAGCAGTTATGAAAATTAGTGAATACCAGCAAATCTTAGGAAAATGACTAGCACATAATGAGTGTTCATACCTGCGATACTAAAAATAAACTAATAATATATTCAAATATAGACTTATAATATTAATATGATACCTGTTACTAATAATTTTTTTTGTCGATGTTGCTCCTGTGAAGACTGGTAAATGTGACATGGGAATCGATATTAAGTGCAGGACCTTTGACCTGTGGAGACCTTTGACTGCTTGGATGTAAATATAACTATTTTAATCAGACTTTAACCAATATTAAGGAATTTTATAGTTGTACTAAGCCAATTTAATTCCTTGGTCAATTTTTTGTACTCTAGTGAACACATTTGCATTTTTTATGTTTTCATATTTATTTTCCTGAAAGTATTTTTATTGGGATGAACTTTTTTCTGTGTAAAACCTAACACCAGGCTTTTGAATTTTATTTATTGATTTTTAGAGAAAGAAGAAGGGAAAGAGGAAAAAAACATTGAGTTATTGTTTCGCTTATTTATGTGTTCATTGGTTGATTCTTTTTTTAAACATGTTTTTATTGATTTCAGAGAGGAAGGGAGAGAGACGGAAACATCAATGATGAGATAAAATAATTCACCCACTGCCTCCGGCACGCTCCCTACTGGGGATCAAGCCCTTAACCCAGGCATGTGTCCTGACCAGGAATCGAATCGTGACCTCCTGGTTCATGGGTCAGTGCTCAACCACTGAGCCACACGGGCCGAGCATTGGTTCATTCTTGCATGTGCCCTGACCCAGGATCAAACTGGCAACCTTGGCACCTCAGGATGAGCTACCTGGTCTGGGCTAAAAGCAGGCTTTTTTTAAATATCAAATTTTATTGATTATGACTCTACCGTTGTAAATGTTCTTTTGCACTGGAAGTGTAACACATTAATTTTCCTTTAGCATCGTACACTACTATAACAACCAATACAGTATTGAAGGACGCATTCTTATGCCTTCCTGATGATTATGCTTCATTTCACGTGCATTCTTGTTTCCCTGGTAGTCATTTCTGCCAGCTTCTCCCCCTACCCCACCCCCCCTTCATCTTTCATTAACACTGCTTTCTCGGAAACATGTCAAGAACTCTAGAATTAAATAACATAAGCAGAGGTAGATGGGAGGCTCACTGAGCGACGAGGAGTGAAGGTGTCCCCCTAGTGAGCTTTCTCAGAAGGAAGAGGAGCACAGCTGAGGCTTGGAGTAAACCAGATGCCCCCGATGAGGAGTCAAAGGGGAGACGAGGAAGAAGGTGAAAATGGTTTTGTGGATGCTCTCAGGAACTGAGCCCTGAAGAGGAAGCTCCAACAGGACAAGGAAGCCATATGTTTCAGTTAAGCTGTAGAGAAAACTCACTGCAAACCCACAAAGGATTAGTATGATGGCTTTCAAATATGCAGTTTCCCATCAGTTCTACTCTACAACATGAGGTACATAATTTCACTTTTTTTTTTAGAGAGAGAGAGAGAGAGAGTGGAAGGGAGGTGGTGAGACAGAGAGAGAAACATCAGTGTGAGAGACACATCTATAGGTTGCTTCCCACAAGTGCCCTGACCAGGGCTGGGGATCAAGCCTATAACTGAGGTACATGCCCTCGACCGGAATCAAGCATAGGATGCTTCAGTCCGCAGGCTGACGCTGTATCCACTGAGCAACACCTACTAAGGCTAGATTTTCACTTTTTAAAGAGCATGCTATTAAAACTATTCCCTTGCCTTAACAGTGATTTCCTGGTTTAAGGGTAAGACTCTTTCTCCAAGATTTTAGATAAAGAAAAACAAAACAGATTTGCTTTAATAGCTTTAGCATTATGCACTGTGGTTGGTAGTTTAATTTATTTAATGTTTTATTAAGATTGGAAAACAGTAAGCATTGCATATTTGAATCAAGTACTAATCTAAACAAGTAAGCATCTGTTACCATTCTGCTTGTCTCTGTTCTGTGTAAAGCACCATTGTAGCAACACTGAGAGTGTTTGGAGCAGTGATAGAAATAGTAGCCCTTGCTAATTCTACAACCATCTTTCTTTCTGATCATTAGAATACATTTTACCTGCTAGAGTTAAGGTTTAAACTGCGTGATCACTTTCAAAAAGAATATTAGTCTCGATCAATAGTGTATTACCTGTAGTGCATTTTTAGCCTAATGTGCTTTCCTTAGCTGGGAATTGAGATCCATGTTATCTGTTTAGGAAATGAAAGCAGCAGGTGTATAGGACTTTGGATTGTTTGTATTACGGATCACCTAAGTATTTGTGGTAAATCGGAGGTATAAACCAAGCTCAAAAACCCAGTCTGTTACCTAGAAGTAACAAACTACAATCTCATTAGGAATAGGAACTATGCATTTGTAGAAGTTCCAGAATTGCTTTTACAACTGGTATAATAAGAGCTTCTTTGATGTGTTCCCTAGAAAGGATTGTGGTCTGTCATTTCTCTAACTGATAAACTCTTTGCTGTTTGGTGCTTTCGGTGTTATTTACTAGCTAGAGGCCCAGTGCACGAAATTCGTGCACTGGGGAGAGGGGTCCCTCAGCCCGGCCTGTGCCCTCTCCAAGTCCAGGAGCCCTTGGGGGTAATTGGGCTTAAGCCGGCAATCAGACATCCTTAGCGCTGTGGAGGCAGGATAGGCTCCCACCACTGCTGCTGCACTTGCCAGCTCTGAGCCCAGCTTCTGGCTGAGTGGGAGCACACTGACCTGCAGGGAAACTCCTATGTTGAGCGTCTACCCCCTAGTGGTCAGTATGCATCATAGCGACCAGTCATTCTACCCTTGGGTAGATTTGCATATCAGCCTTTTATTATATAGGATAATGTTGCAGCCACAATAAAAGGAAGACTGCAGTGGAACTCATTTCTTCTCTGTTACAGCCCGCTCTCCGAAAGATGTCTGAGGATACCCTAATTGTCTACAGCCCTACAGTGAATTGCACACCAGATGTCCTGTTTTGAAGTCTTGCTTCTTAGTCTGCATTTTACACCTTTTACTTCAGTATTAGCCTTTGGTTTGGCGCACTTAATGTTAAGCGGTCTGACTGTTTTTCTAGGCAACATAATTGGATTCTTCTTTTTTCCCAATGAAGAAAGCAAGGTCAGCATCAACTTCACAGCTTCAGACTGTTCCTCAAGTGAGGTCAGAGCTGGGTCAAGGTCACAAATACTTATTTCTTCATTTGGGACAGTATTCAAATGGCATCATTTCAGTCCTTGTGCTTGTCATTGCTTCTGAAAAAAAGCACTATTCTGGAAGCTTCTCACTTATTCAACTGTTCAGCTATGAAGTAGTTGCTCGTATGAGGCTATGGGAAGAAATAAGGAGTGACCTCAGCCAGTGTGTTCCAGAGGAGGCCCCGGAAGTGGGTTTGAACTTTCTCAGCTGTTGGGTAACATTTGTCAACATCAGCAAATCTGCCCTGAGTCCTATGGATTCTGGTCTCCACTCTGGTTTGGTCTGCGAAGGCCCATGTTCTCTTGGGGAGATAACTGGCCTACAGGATCCTCTATGAGCTCCTCCTAGAGCAGCTGCCACTGTGAGCTTTCCTTCCGGATTCTCTCTTTAGGGGACAGCCCCCCCTTGAAGGCTTCTTGGGTTGTCTGGTTACTGGTAACCAGCACAGAGGAAGAGGGGGTCACTGCTCAGCACCAAGCAAGGAGAGGGAGATAGAATGAGAAGAGTCAGTGCTAAAGGCCAACTTCCTTGAATGCGTCCTTTTAGCTCAGGACCAGCTCTGGCTCTGGCCTAAAATGGATTAGCAAACATGTCTTCCACTTATGAAGTTCACTTAATTTTTTTAATTTTTTTATTTTTGTCTAAAGTTTTACATATGTCTCCTTTTTCCCCAACTGACCCCCCCCCCCCCCCCCCCCCCCCCCCCCCCCGCCCCCCCCCCCCCCCCCCCCCCCCCCGAGGGGAAGCCCCCACCGCCCCAGTGTCTGTGCCCATTGGTCATGCTACTGTGCATGCATACAAGTCCTTTGGTTGCTCCCTAACCCCCCCTCCCTCACCTCCCCTGCCGTTTGTCTCTGGATCTATCCTTGTTCATCAAATTATGTTGATCATTATATCCCACATATGAGTGAGATCATGTGATACCTTGTTTCCCTAAAAATAAGACAGTGTCTTATATTAATTTTTGCTCCCAAAGATGCATTAGGTCTTATTTTCAGGGGATGTTTTATTTTTCCAGGAAGAAGAATACAGTGCACATTTATTGTTGAACAAAAGTAAAAAGGAAATTTATTACCTGTGTGTCTACACAATGTGCTAACTCCTGCCCCGCGCGACTCACTGTCTAATTGTGAGTCAGCCAGACTCAGTCAGGGCAGAGCGAGCAGCAGGCGGCAGCTTGTCCTGGCGGCGGCACGGGCTCTCTGATTAAAAGATACCTTGCACTTCCTGTCTGCTCCAGCTACGCTGCGGCCAACAGTGAGCTGTGCGGTGGCGCCTGCCGCTATGGCTCAGAGTCCAGAGTTACAGTAGCTTCAGGGGGCCTTATTATCGGGGAGGCCTTATGTTCAGGGGGGGGCTTATAATAGGGGAGACCTTATTATCGGGGAGGTCTTGTTTTCGGGGAGGTCTTCTTTTCAGGAGGTGTGCCTTATATTTCAGTGAGAGGCAGACCTGTAAGTAGGTCTTATTTTCAGGGGATGTCTTACTTTCAGGGAAACGTTATTTATCTTTCTCCGACTGGCTTATTTCACTTAGCATAATGCTCTCCAGTTCCATCCAGGCTGTTGCAAGTGGTAGAAGTTCCTTCTTTTTTAGTAATGATGGGACTTCATTGGCCAGGCCCTTGCTGCTAGGGGTACTGAGAGCTACGGAGCGTGATGTCCTTGTGTCCTAGCTCTTATCATAGCCCTAAGGAAGGGTACCAACACATCGAACATAACCAAGAACTCTTAGTTGTTATCTTCACAAAAACTTACCTGAGTTCATTTTGCCATCCAGGGAGAGGGCCATGTCTGTTGGGCTGTGAGATGGTGATGGCTCATCTAGTTTGTACCCAATGGGATGTAAGTGGCAGACAGGAAAAATAGTCTAGAATCGGTCACATTTGTCTTTCATGAGAATTAAATCCTTTTCTATTAAGATCCATGCTTCACATTTTGTTAGGCTTTTTGCTTAGGAAATACTTGTAGCGATTTTGGCTTACTTAATTTGGCAATGATGATTTCTTACTCATGACATACCTTCAGAAACAGTGAATCTCTGTCAGAATTGCCAAAGAACTAGGAATGAAAAACATTAAAGATGCTCATGGTGTTAATTTCATCCAAATATGTAAATACCATTTGTGTGATGAGTAGAAACATTTTAGCTGTTAAATACTTGTTTTTACTTCTACATGAATATTGATTCAAGTAAGTCACTTACTAAAATAAGTCACTTAGTTATTAATTAAGAAATGGACAGCACCTATGGATTAAACACAGTGACTTACTTCCAAAGACTACGGTATGAAAAGGGAGGCAAAAAAATAAGTACAGTCTCATCATGGGGAAAACAGCAGAGAAATTCCATTCAAGAAAATTCTAGAAATCACCTGAACTGGTCTCCTCAAAGCTGTCAAGGTCATAGAAAGCATAAGTCTGAGAAACAGCTGAGAAGAACCTAAGGAGACCTTACTAAATGTCATGTGGTGTCCTGAATGGCAGCCTGGGACAGAAAAAGGACATTTAAGTTAAAAATTAAGGAAATCCGAATAAAGAATGGACCTGAGTTAATGCTGATGTATCAACATTGGGTCATTCATTGCAACAAATGTACCATCCTAATACAAGATGTTATTTTTTTAATTTTTTTAAATAAATTTTATTGATTTTTTTACAGAGAGGAAGGGAGAGAGAGAGGTAGAAACATCAATGAGAGAGAAACATCGATCAGCCGCCTCCTGCACACCCCCCACTGGGGATGTGCCCGCAACCAAGGTACATGCCCTTGACCGGAATCGAACCTGGGACCCTTCAGTCCACAGGCCGACCCTCTATCCACTGAGCCAAATCAGTTAGAGCATAATGCAAGATGTTATTGATAGGGAGCTGGGCACAAAGTATACAGGAGCTCTGTATTATCTGTGTAATTTTTCTAAAAATCCAAAGCTTGTAAAAAGAAATTTTTTAAAGAGTAGTCTCCATTGTTGAGTACAGGAGCCCAGGCAAAAAAGAGTACACACGGTATTTCTTTTCTATGAAATTCAAGGACAGGCAAAATGTACCTATTATGGTAGACATCTAAATAGTGGCTATTTCAGGAAGAGAGGGTTGTAATGATTGCAGAGGCACGTGATAGAGCATTCGGGATAATGGAAAGATTTCTACATCATCCAGGAGGTAGGCACATAAATGTGTGTGTGTGAATGTGTGTGATTGTGAACTCACTTCATTGTAAGCATGTTATACCTCCTATTATGGACTGAATTGTGGCCCTCAAAAATTCCCATGTTACAGTGTTAACCCCTACTACCTCAGAATGTGACTGTATTTGGAGGTACGGACTTTCAGGAGGCGATGATAGCCAGATGAGGTCATGTGTGTAGGCCATAATCCAGTCTGACTGCTATCCTTATTAGAAGAGGAAATGTGGACACATAGAGACATACCTGGGTCATGTGTGTGCAGAGAAGACCCTGCGAAGAGGTGGCGAAAGGTTGGCCTTTTGCAAGGCAACAAGGCAGACCTTGGGAGAAACCAGTCGTACTGTCACTTTGATGTCTGATCTCCAGCCTCCAGAACTGTGAGAAAATAAATGTCTGTTGTTTAAGCCACTCAAGAAAAAAAAGTAGTCTCATAAGAGGTGAGCTGACTCTCCTTCAAATGATCCCTTGGTGATGAGATGAATGAAAGAGGAGCATAGATAGTGATGCTTTTTGAGATCTAGACTCTAACAGTCCCGGGAATGCAGCATTAATTCTTCGACAAGTACAATTCCTTATTCTAAGTAGAATTGACGTGCTGGGTTTACCCGTCACAGAATCAAAGCGGTAAGAAACAGTCATTTAGCATCATCTGGAACCTCCACTCTGAACACATTATGTGATTGAGAGCAACACTTGGGCACATCTAAGTGGGGGATGGACAGTGTATTTCTGTAAATCTTTCCAGACTTCGCGGGCCATCCAGTTTCTGCCACAGCCACACTCAGCTCTGCTTCTGTGGCAGAAAAGCAGCCACAGACAATGTGGAAACGAATGCATGTGGCTGTGATCCCAAAAAGCTGCACTTACTGAAACATGTGGCTGTCTGGGTTTGCCCTGTGCCCTGTAGTGTGCTGACCCCCGACCTAAGTGATTATGTTGTCCAGTTCTGTTAGGTGCACCATCCTTTCTCCTTTAAGAATTCATAAGTGGGGGGGGGGGCATATGTAATACTTTCCACAATAAAAATAAAGGGAAGGAGACAAATTTAAAAAAAGAATTCATGAAGGAATGTAGTCTGAGCAAGGTAGAGTAATAATGGTTTTCAAAGGGAGTAGAAATGGCAGCAACGTCCATCTACACAATGGAATGCTACGCTGCTGTAAAAAAGAAGGAATTCTTACCATTTGCAGCAGCATGGATGGAACTGGAGAGCCTTATGCTAAGTGAAATAAGCCAGTCAGAGAAAGATAAATATCACATGACATCACTCATTTATGGATATAAAGACCATTATAAACTGATGAACAATAATAGATACAGAAGCAGAGCAGCATCAAACAGATGGTCAAACTACAGTGGGAAGGCCGGGGAGGGTTGGGCGGGGGAAGGGGGGAGAGATCAACCAAAGGATTTGTATGCATGCATATGAGCAAAACCAATGAACACGGACACCACGGGGCTGAGGGCATGAGTGGGGGGGTTGGAGGGCAATGGGGAGATAAGGACACATATGTAATACCTTAATAAAGAAATTAAAACAAAAGAAATGGCAGCAACGTAGAGATAGATGTGGGTTATTGGGCCTTCGGAAGCTCCAAGGTGTGTGTGTGTGTGTGTGTGTGTGTGTGTGTGTGTGTATCATTCAGGGCAGTTCACTAACCACATTCTTTTTACGTTTTTACGTTTAGTCTGATTATGGTTTTTTTTGTGTGTTTGTTCTTAGTTGATTTTACTACGACACAATATTCAAAGTCCTTCAGGGAAACCCTGTACCACTTCTATTTCAATTCAAATTTCTAACCACTAGCTTACTAGTACAGTAGCGTTCCCTAAAGTGTGTGACAGGTGTTCTGGAAGGCTGTAAGGCATTCAGCGGTCCCCCAACAGCTGGTGTAAACAGCAGTAAACAGAATCAATTCTCTATAGTCTGCTCTTGATCTTCTTGATTATTCTAATAATGTGGGGGAGAGTCAAACTTCGGTTTTACCATTACATTAATAACCAACACAGGCTCTTTCCCCCCAAGTGAGAGTAGTTTTCAAGCTCACAGCTTTTGGAAGGAAGGCAACAGTACCGTCCTAGAATTTTATAGCACTGTTATTCTCTTTATATTTTTAATATTTTTAATTGATTTTTTTATTAGGGAGAGGAATGGGGGAGGGGGGAAGACACATTGATGTGAGAGCGAAACATGGATCAGCTGCCTCCTGCACGACCCCTACCGGGGATCGAACCCACAACCTGGGCATGTGCCCTGACCAGAAATCAAGCCAGTAACCTTTAGGTGCACGGGACAGCACCCAACCACCCAGCCATCCCAGCCAAGGCAGTTGTGTTTTATCTTGAATGGCGCCATCTATTTATGGCAGGAGATGCTGTTAATGTATCTAATTGCACCTGGTGGCCGTTTGCTAAGTCTTCACCGTCTAAATTCACTCTTCCTTATTCTTGGCAGTAATGGATGGACAAGATATAGCATGGAGAGTGGAAAGCTTCTAGACCTTACAGACAGGCAGAGTTTACATTAAATCCAGTTCTACTAGACATTAACTGGGCCACGGGGTAAGATTGTAAAGTTGATGCTCTTGTCTGTAAAACAGGAGTAACGGCGTCTACAGCTCTTGGGGAAATGGCTGCGACCTTTTGCAAAGCACTGAGTGGCATGCTTCGCGGGCAGTAGGTAT
>PVJC01037153.1:0-17372 GCA_004026665.1 Murina feae | reverse complement strand
TACCTTGGTTGCAGGCACATCCCCAGTGGGGAGTGTTCAAGAGGCAGCTGATTGATGTTTCTCACATCGATGTTTCTAACTCTCTATCCCTCTCCATTCCTCTCTGTAAAAAAATCAATAATATATATTTAAAAAAAAAAAAGTAACAAGACTTCCACAGTCCTCTTCCTTCCACAAAATAGTTGCTTTTGGTTCTAATTCCTCACAGTAAACATATTTCAATATTTTATAGTGCAACAAAAGGAACATGTAACAAAGACAAAAGTTACATAATGTACCTGTTATGAAATAACCCACGATCTTGTGGTAACAAATGAAAAATATATCAAGCAAAGCAACACTGAACACCATTTTCTACATTATTACCACATTACCATTGCTTGTTATAATTAAGTATATAAAAATAGATATTCATGTATTTTTCATATGGAAAACTAATGTCCTTACATGACTTTTCCATTAATAACATACTTACAAAGTAACAGGAACATTTTCCCATGATCTTTCTGCTTCCAGTTTATCTAATGAACAAGGACTATCATCCTCTTTCATAGTCTTCGGTAATTTAGTACAGTGCTCTAGATTTTTCTTGGCCTTCAGGATAAGTAATTCAATTTTGTCACCTATTTCAAAAGACTACATTAATTAAGAAAAAAATAAATGCAAAATCTCATAAAGCAACAAGGATTCAGATAACTTGAAATATATACAGGGTACCCCCCAAAATGTATACACACACTTTGAATAATTACAAAGGCAGTATTTATTAAAATACTTTTCATTTTCAAAATTCAACTATCATGTTAGTGTATACATTTTTTGGGGATACCCTCTATACATCTTTAACAGCAAATTATGTCAAAATGTGACATTTCAAAAAAATAAAATATTATTTTCTAGTTATAAAATGCTACTTAAAATGAAAACCATTAACAGTTCAAAAAATATATATGATCTGATCATTACATCAAGAATGTAACATAAAAGCTCCTAGATAATAAATCAAATTTACAGCATTTTCTTTCTTAAAAACAAGCAAAAAGCATTTACCACTGAATGGCTTTTTGGATTGTCCTGGAAGAAGTGGACTCTCACATTGACATTGGCTACACTCAGAATCACATTTATATTCATTAACAAATCTTTTATCACCACTCAAGAAATCTGAAATATTTGAGGGTTCAAAAGAATATTCAAAACAATCTAATTTATTCAGAGGTCGAGAAGTTCTTTGTGCCTGATAACTATGTCTTGGGGAACAATGCTCATCTTTTAATATTTTATAAATACTTTGACTATTTGTGTCCGGTAGCAAGTCTTGATTGTGGAGCCAGACTGGATATTTGAAATCAGGTATACTAGTTATCCCTGAAACATTAAGGTCAGATTTATGGCCAGTGAGCCATCTTGGGTAATTCTTTTCAAGATCGCGTTCTGAACTGTCCTTGAAAGATGATTTCTTTAAAAAAGATGGTTCAGAAATGCATTTACTCGTCTTATTCACAAGTTTTTGGTCTTTTAGTTTATGACACTGCTTTCCATTTATATTTGTGTATACAACAGGAGTAACTAAGTTATCCTTGCTTCTGTCAATGTAGGGTTCTTGAAAATTTTGATTCTTTTCAGTGTCTGACAAACTCAGTCTTCCAAGGCATTTCTTGGTTTTCTTGGTAATATGATGACCGGGTCCAACACAAGTAAAAGGAAATGATCCATCTGCTGGAAGTTTTAACAGATCATCAGTTGTGAGGCTAATGGAGTCTATGTCATTAATAGTCCGTCTTCTAGAAGATAAGGGTAAGGAGCTTTTTTTGTGATCAAATTTTTCAAAAGCTGAAAAACAAAGCATATTTCTGTTTATCTTTCCATATCACATATAAAAACACTTCAAAATATGCAACAGTAAATGAGAATTAAGAATTTAAGAAAAAAAAGAATTAAAGAACTATTTTTACCACTTTCCCATGATCTTCAATAAAGTTTTGATTAAAAGAAAGGGATAGGTTGATGAAATAGAAAGTGCTTTTTTCCCTTACGTACCAATTTGTTTTAACTAATTTCTACCCTTCTCTCTATATCCTCTTGACTTTTTCTATGTCTTTAATTACTGCTTCTTCCACTTTTTTCATCTAGACATTCGCAATCCACTGACACACTCCCATTAATATTGTTCACTCAATACTGGCTGTGACACAGGATTTGGAAAAGTTGGTGAATAAATTAGGTGAAAAATAATTTGCTTTCTTTACTAACTGCAATAGCAAATAGCTGTTCTAATTCTCTTCTGGAACAGTGCCCATATCCTTCTAAGATTTGAATACAAACTTTTTCCATACGAGGGCTACTCCATAAGTGCTCAGTAATTGGTTATCAACAGACTCATATTCCAAATTTGTCTTCATAAAAGCCTTATCAAGAAAAAACTCAATGTAGTGTGAATATTATTATTTCACAGAATACTGATCAAAAAGACTAATATAATCCTTTGCAATAAATTGCATAAGAACAAGTATAAACTAAGGAAGGCTGTGATTCACTTAAAGTCATTAGGCTAGTAAATGAAAATTAAAACCACCAAGTCAACATGATGCATAATAAATGGCTTAAGGATTTAGGATCAGCCACATGCTGTAATTCATCAGCTTCCACTCCAAGGTTACAAGGAGATCTTAGCTGAAAATTCCTAAGTCCCAGATAAGTATACAGTCTTTTAAGAAACATATTCAGCCCTAACCGGTTTGGCTCAGTGGATAGAGTGTCAGCCTGTGGGCTGAAGGGTCCCAGGTTCGATTCCAGTCAAGGGCATGTGCCTTGGTTGCCGGCATATCCTCAGTGGGGTGTGTGCAAGAGGCAGCTGATCTATGTTTCTCTCATCGATGTTTCTAACTCTCTATCTCTCTCTCTTCCTCTCTGTAAAAAAATCAAGCTAAAATATATTTTAAAAATATTAAAAAAGAAGAAATATATTCAGATGTCAACATTATAAAAGTAATTTTTACCCCAAAAGAATTAAAAAAGAAGCATCTGGATTTCAAAGGCTACAACATATTTTTCAAATGATTTAAATCAGTAGACAAAAAGAAAGCAAACAATAGGAGCATACCATGGTTTGGTTTATAACTATAGGTGGAGAATTCTGGCATATTAGCAGGACATTTATCAATGTTAATCTTTCCAGTGCTTACACCAGGATACATCCGGCTTAGATCAAAATCATCGATGTAGGCCTGTAGAGCCTGAGATGCAGAACTGTACAGTTTATCCTTATACTGAACAGAGCCGTCAGCGGTAGAGGAATTACTACCACTGAGGCTGCAGCTTGCTAACAGAGAAGATACTGAAGATTCCTGAGAACACACTCTGTGTTTTGTACTTGGTTTTGCCATGCCTTCCTCAAAATGGGTTATTTCTGTTCATTTCTCTTAGAAACCACTGTAATACAAAAACAAAAGGTTAAGTTTCCAAGTAAAAGGAATAATAGCCATATACAGAAAAATTATTCAATATGTAAACTTTTTATAATTTTCTTTAAAGAATAAAATCCATTATCTATAAATCCTCTAAAGGCAATACACATTGTAGATTTTTTATTATTTTAATTATTGTGAATTCCTTCATTTGTTTAGAAAACATTTGTTAAGTACTTACTATGTGCCTGGAATTATGTATACAAAGATTATATGAAAACATGCATAAGTATAGGAAGGAAAGGGTACTCACTTTTTTTAAACGTCCTAAAACAACTGATTTACATAGTCTTCTCTTATGCTGATATATTCTATGACATCACAATACTTAACATTCCCTTATGCATAGTACTTCTCAATTCATAAGCCTACCACCATGCACTACAGATAGTAAGTCCTCAATAAATTTTTAAATGCATCAAATGAGATATTAACAAGAAGCAACCGTGGAGAATGTTGTAAATGCCAATAGGTAACTTTAGTCAACTCCTTCACCCCAAAAAGACCTGAGAACAAAATATAAATAAACTACAAGTCATACCATAAAATGAATGTGCAAAATGCTCTTTTTCTAAAACATCTATCTATATAAAAGCCTCAGTGACCGTTCAACCATTACTATGATGTGCACTGACCACCAGGGGGCAGACGCTCCAACCAGTAGGTTAGCTTGCTGCTGGGGGCCTGCCGATGGGGACTGGGAGCGGCAGGCTGGACTCGCCCTGGAGCCCTCCTTCAGTCCCTTCCTGGCCCGATTGTGCACTGGAGTCCTGGCCTGGGAGAGGGACCACGCCAGGCCCAGGGACCTCGCACCAGGCCTCCAGCTGTTAATCATTTTGTGACCTTCATTTTTGGTACTACCCTCACTATATTCAATTCTTATATTAAACTGATTCAGACTACTCTTTTAAAGGAGACTTAAATAATTAGAAAACTGACTTAATGTATTCATCTTACTGTTTTTGCATCATTAAAATGGGCAGAATTCCTGTCCCTTAGTATAACAATAACAAGATCTATGTTTGAAGCCCTAAGAAATAACAGAATGAACAGGCATTGCTCAATGCACAATGTGACATTCTTTCAAAATTAAATCAATAGCTTTTCTGTACTGAAAATAAAACATTAATGTCTAGAACTTAATACATGCTATGATATTATAAAGTTAGTATGTTTAACTTTTGGCTGTATTTTGGGAATGTTTTAAGTTGTAACAACTTTCAATGTAATCTTAACTGTCAAATTTGACTTTAAAATACTGAAAGTTTTCCATTTGAGAAAGTAAAGACAGAGGAAAACATCATCCTCAGCCTTCAACTGTGCAACCAACTGCCTCTGCAAGAGCTGAAAGCAGTGGTGGAAGCAGCGACAGAACCATGTTGAGCCTCTGCTTTGCCGAATGCAGTGACACTGGTGAACACTCAAGAATGGCCAGGCAACTAGTCACGGAAGCCAAGGCATGGAACCACCTACGGGTCCTTCGGTGGGTGATGGCTAGAGGAGATGCAGTACATCTACAATAATAAAAGCACAATATGCTAATTAGACCAGACGTCCTTCCTTCTGGACAAAGCCAGGCTGGCAGGGGCTGAGGCAGAGGCAGCAGAAGGCGCCCCTGCACAGGTGGTGGTGGGCAGAGGCCAGGGTCTTACCCTTGCACGAATTTTGTGCGCCGGGCCTCTAGTATTATATATTCAATGAAATACTGCTCAGCTGCCAGAAAGGATGAAACAGCACCATTTGAAATGTGGACAGATTGCAAGATCGTGCTAAGCCAGTGGTTCTCAACCTTCTGGCCGTTTAAAACAGTTCCTCATGTTGTGACTCAACCATAAAATTATTTTCATTGCTACTTCATAACTGTAATGTTGCTACTGTTACAAATCGTAATGTAAATATCTGATATGCAGGATGCTCCTAGGCGACCCCTGTGAAAGGGTCATTCTACCCCCAAAGGGGTCGTGACCCACAGGTTGAGAACCACTGTCTGCTAAGAAAGTCAGACAGAAAGGGACAAGAACCGTGGGCTTTCACTCGCATGTGCGCTATAACACAGAAAACAACAAAAACTCAGACACAGACAACAGCACGGTTCCCTGAGGGAAGGGGGCTGGGGGGAGGTAAAGGGGTCAAATCCATGGTGACCCAAGGAGAGGAGGCTTCCGGTGGAGAGCACACGAACCCAGGCACAGACCATGGATTATGCAGCTGCACACCTGGAAAGCCCAAGCGGCCCTTCAACCCTCAGCTATGACGTGAGCTGGCCACCAGGGGGCAGAGCTCCGGCCAGCCGGTTAGCTTGCTGCTGGGGTCCGCGGCCTGGACGATCCAACCATCATTGTGGAAAGTTTCCGAAAAGAAACCAAAGTGGAAAGAAATACTTTTAAAAAAAGACCCTTTGCCGCCATCACTCCGCTTCAAACAGTTCCCAACAGACCCCACTCCCGCGTCCCTCCCACCAGCCCCCCGGGTCATCCGGAGGCCAATCCCCAACACCTCCTTCTCCCGTCAACACCCGCGCGCGCCTGCGCACTCAAGGAAACGCACCACCCAGACAGCAGGGGAAACGCGGGGGAAACCGGCCACCCGGTTCAGGAACACCGCGTTCCGCGCCGAGTCGCCGCCGGGAACAGCTCGCCGTGAGCCAACAGGCCTCGGGCGGACCCGGCCCTTGCGCATCGTCTGCGGCAGAAACGGAGGAGCAAGCGGGCACCGAGCGCCCCAACCGCCCGCCCCGGAGACACCCTGCCCGCGGGACCCCCGCCATCAGACACGGCTCCTCGGAAACCGCCCTTCAGACCAGAGCACGAGCGCCTCAAGGAGCGAAGCGGGAGCCACCGAGGTCCTCGGGGTGACGGCCGCCAGCGCCACCCGCGCTTGACTCGACACCTCGAGCCCCCGAGCCCCACGGCGGGTACGCTCGGTTCCGGTCCGCGGTCCTCCCCCTGGAACTGTCCCTTTTCCGCAGGCGCCCTCCCGCAAGGGTCGTCTTCCCCTTCCCTCCCCGCCACCCTTCCGGGAGCCTTTCCCTCGGGCTGTCAAAGGACCGGACGCCCCTCGAAACCCTCCCCGCCCTTTTTAGGGCCGAACTCGCCGACAAAGGTCCAGGCTAGAGAGAAATGAACACGCACACTTAACAACTGCCCACCGGAAAGCCCAGGCCTGTAGCCCGGCGGGGGACGCAACAAAGCATCCCGATCAGGCCCCGCCGCAGCCTCAGGCTCCGCTCGCAGCATCCTCCGCGGTCACTGCGGAGCGCGACGACCCGCGCAGGCTTTCAAACTGACCCAACATGGCGCCGGCTCGCGGTGCGCATGCGCGGTGCTGGGCCCAGCCCGGGGTCTAGCGGGATGTGGGGGGGCTGGTGGTGATGGAGTGCCCGAGGGGATCGCGGCGCCGCGGGGCGTTGAGTCGCGCTGCCTGCTGGGAAGTGTAGTTTCTCCCCACGCATCTCTCCGGGGTGGGCGTTCTGGATTACGTACGTCCACATAGCTGCTGCGCACGCTCTCCCCCACCTCCGTCTCGGCTGCTGGTGGCCGGTCTGCGCGCAGGACCTGCGGAGCCTCCTTCCGCCGGCTCCCGGGGCTGAGTGCGGGGACTCGGTAGCGGAGATTGGGGCGCCGAGCGACTGACGTTTCGGTCTCCGAGAGCCGGCCCCGCCTCCCCAGTCCTGCCGAGTGAGCTGGTCTCCCCGCTGCCAGAGCACCCCTTTCCAGGATAGGGCATCATCTGCGCCAGGGGCAGCATCCCCGACCGCTTCCTTCCCTCCCTCCTTCCTCAGTCACCTCGCCATGGGCTCCCCAGCCCCTCACCCTCAAAGCAGATGCGGGATCGGAGGAAGGAGGGCTGGGATCCATCGAACCCCTTGGGGACCTTGGTTCCCAGGAAGAATGGCAGTGACCCAGTGCGGATGGAGGACCCGACTAGGCCGCCCAGCGAGAGGGAGGTGGTGCTGCACAGACAGAGGTGCAGACCCACGTAACAACGCGTGCGCACTGTCTGCAAGGCTGGCTCAGGCTGTGCGGTGCCAGGAATCCAGCTTCAACCGAGTGGCGTATCAAAAAGATGTCCTCGTAGTGTCGGCCTGTGCTTACTCCCCACTGACCCAGCGGGCGCACATTCCCTGGGTGACTCCACGGAATAGACCACGCGGCCAGGGCCACAGCACCAGGTGGTACAACGGCGTTCTTGCTGTCTGCTCTCTGGTTTCGTTCTCTCTCGCTGCACATAATCTTCCCTTTTTCTTTTAGCCAATGAAAAGATCCAGGTAAACACATGTTCATTGTGGCAGTAAGTGCCAGGCGATTTGACAATGAATAGGACAGAGTCCCTGCAGGTTACACTCCACCGTTGTGTTTCTATAATCGGTGCAATTCCTAAATTAGTCAATATCATGTATGTTGCTGGTTAAAAAGGACTGTTACATTTGCCGAGACAAATCCAGGTCAGGGGCCAGCTATGGATTGCTCATGGCACGAGCCTAACAAGTCAGGCTTTTACCCTGGCGGGTCTGGCTCAGTGGATAGAGCCTCCGCCTGCGGATTGAGGTGTCCTGGGTTCCATTCCGGTCAGGGGTACTTGCCCAGGTTGCGGGTCTGGTTCCCAGGAGAGGGCCTGATTCTCATCATTGATGTTTCTCTCTCTCTCTATCTTCCTCTCTGAAATAAATAAAAGTATATATTTTTAAAAAGTTAGACTTTTTAAATCCACGTTCCACCTAAATGTTTTTTAAACTGTCATTCTTTCAAATAATTTAACGGTTCTTTTTATTGACAGTGTCTTTAATGTTTTTCTTACTACCTTTTGCTTGCATCTTGGAGCATATGTAATGTGCCTATGTTTCCTGGTAAGAGCATAAAGTGTAAATAAAGGACACTAAGAAGATATAAAGGAACATATCAAATAAACTGACATAATTCAGAAATCAAAATAATTCTACTTCCACTTTGTTCCTTCACAGTTTAAGAGATATGGAGACCTCCAGGAGGATTTGGAGAGGAGTCCCAGTAGTTATTAAAATTCTGGACTAGATCTATTAGGAAAGATAAAGGAACTTAGGATCTACTAGGAAAAAGGGGTTACAGTAGTTTATGAAAGCTTTTCGAGTAGAGATGTCAACTAGGTGTCATGCCTTGATGGAGAACTAAACAGGAGAAAATGGGTTTATGTTCCAACCTAAAGAGCTTTAGGTGAGAGCTAAGGAAGACATGTCCTGATAATTAAACTTCAAGGTTTATTGAGGCAGCTCTTTGGAGAGTTTTTTAAAAGGTAATTATAAATGTGTCCATTTTAAGAACAGAAACTAACCTTTTTGATCACCAAGAAGGGGCTCCACACTGTTTCAATCACTTTTACACATATTAACTCAATCCTTAGATGACCCATGAAATAGGTATTATTATTCTTTATTTGTGTCTATGAAAAAAGGCATAAATCTATGAAATTTGAAATTCAAGTAAGCAGTTTATCTAAAATAATATAGCTGGTGTGAGTGGCAAAGGCGGAATTTGAATCCAGCTCTGTGTTGTCGCCCTCTTCCCACCACACCAGCCAGCTTCTCTTCACTGAAAACTAGATGATGGGCCAAAGGATCCATGAGACTTCCAGCTCCTGAGCTCATTCACAGCAGGAACAATATCTTACTCACCTCTATTTGCCACACCTACCTTGATACCTAACCCCTAATGAATTGATTCTAACCTTATATCCTGTCTGACATTTAAACAAAGACGCCAGTAAAGAGGGGTCAGTCGTCCATATTGGGGAAGAGGGTTACAAGCTGAGGGGCCCTGAGGGAGGAAGATGCTTAGTTGCTTTTGAGGAACAGCAGCTAAGTGGGAGTTGAAGACAGGAGTTGCCTTTGGAGAGGAAGCCAGGGTTCAAATCGTTTAGTGCCACTGCTGCTCACTTTAAAAAGATTAAATTCCAAGAACACCTGATCAACAGATTGTGGTGCTTTTACAAAAGAAAAAAAAGCATGATTAAGCTTGATAGATACAATAATGATGTATTGGTTGACTGTTATATGCCTGGCAATGGGGTAGGACATTTAAGTGCATTATCTCACTTAGTCCTCACATTACTTCTACAGCGTTAAGTACTGTCCCAGTTTTAAAACTTGAGGAAATGGGGAAACAGAAATATCAAATAATGTGGTTCACAATTAGCCCGTGTCAGAGCCAGGTCTCTCTGACTCCAGAGCCTAGCCTTTGCACGATGCCACAACCACATTTTCTCATTGTGAATAGGCAGGATGGGACTCTTGCCTGCAGGCATTCAACAAGTAATTATTGTTCATTGCCATGTGAGGGGCGCTGTAGAAACAGTAATCAAATGTAACACAGCATTTTAAAACTTTTTGCATGATCACATTCTTAATAATCATTTCTTTTTCCGACTTTGCAGGTGGATGGACTATAAGGTACTTGCCCAACAAACTGCTCAAGATATTTCAGGCTACAGTCAAGATACATCAGGCTGGAAAGTGGTTAAATCTTCAGTAAGAAAACAAATATGTTTCAAGTTTTTGCTTTTAAATGAGAAACAGTTGATTGTAAAAAAAAATATTTTTTTTTACAAACAAACCATTTACTTTTGCTTTGTTTTTTTTTTTTTTCTGCACTTGACAGCTAACTTATTAATTTTTTTCCCCTTTGAGAAAAAAATAACTGTTTCTAGCAAGGCTTCTAAAAAATTCCATGGAAATTTGTAAGTACAATTTCTTATTTGCAATTATTGTTTTGAATTCAGTGGCATTTATGAATCTAGAATTTAAAGTTTTCTGACCTCTCATTTATACCACATTACATACTTAAATTAAGATTTGTGGCTGAAAGATGCTGCATAGCCACACAAACTTCTTATCAATTATTGTTGACTTACTATAAACACAGTAGAAAAATGTTTATAAGATTTTAGAAAAATCCTAAATGAAATTTGCCCCTCTAGAAAAATAACTACAGTTCAGTGGTTAAGCATCAGCCTATGAACCAGGAGGTTGAGGTTTGATTCCTGGTCAGGGCTCATGCCTGGGTTGTGGGCTCAATCCCCTTGGTGAGATGCAGGAAGTAACAGATGAATGATTCTCACTCATCGTTGATCTTTCTATTTCTACCTCTCCCTTCCTCTCTGAAATTAATAATATATATATATATATATATTTTAAAAAAATCTACAGAAACATTATAAACAAAGTTTTTAGAAAAATCAACTTTGAAATAATTTATATTAATTATTGTAATTAATTTATTTAATATATTTAAATAAACCTTGCTACTTCTAATTGAGTATTATTGTTTTGAATTGCTGATATGACCCTCAAATTTTCTTTACTGTTGATTGCTAAATTAGACTGTGTTATACTACGATAACATTATATTTTCAACTTAGACTGAATTAGTTAAATTTTGAATTTTCTTTATTTTGTTAATTATAGATATCGTGTTGAAGGAATAATTCCAGAATCAACATCTAAACTAGCCGATTTCCTCTTCAAGCCTGAAATTAGAATTACATGGGATAAGTCATTGAAAGTGTACAATATGATACACAAGATTGATTCGGTAATTTGTTGTTTGATATTAAATTTTTCCTGTATTAATAGATTTTTAGTTTTATAGCTTAGTGATTTAAGTTTATTAAACCTATATTAGGTAGACACTTCATGTGTTATAGATTCACATTGAGTTGAAATCTTTATAAAAGCCTTAACACTTCCTTCTTCATCACTTAAGAGTTTAATTGCAGTTAGCTTCTTTCTGTTTTAAATGCACACCACATTCTGAATCTGGTTAGCTCTCTTGAAGATGTGTGCCTTTGGTTATGAGGGGACAAACTCCTGGATTCTCCAGCATTAGGTGGAGAAAAGATTAAACATGCCTTGTTAAAGGGAAATCAGTATATTTATATTAGTCACTAGAGGAATGGTGCACGAATTTGTGCACCAGTGCGGGGGGGAGGGGGGGTGGTGTTCCTGGGCCTGGCCTGCGGGATTGGATTGAAACCGGCTGTCCAACATCCCTCGAGGAGTCCCGGATTGCAGGAGGGTGCAGGCCAGGCTGAGGGACCCCACCGCTGCACAATCGGAGCCAGGGAGGGATACAGGAAGGGCTCCAGGGCATGCCTGGCCCACCTCGCTCAATCCTGATGGGCTTGACTCCAGCAGCAAGCTAACCTACCAGTCAGAGTGTCTGCCCCCTGGTGGTCAGTGCATGATATAGTGAGCAGTTGAGCAAGCTTAGCATATTATGTTTTGATTGGTTGAATGGATGACTGGACACTTAGCCCATTAGGCTTTTATTATATAGGACTGGAGGCCTAGTGCACAAAAATTTGTGTACTTGGTGGGTAAGGGGGTCCCTCAGCCCAGCCTGCACCCTCTCGCAGTCCGGGACCCCTCAGGGGATGTCCACCTGCCAGCTTAGGCCCACTCCTCAGAGGATCGGGCCTAACCTAGCAGTCAGACATCCCTCTGGCAGCCCAGGAGCCATCCGTCAGACATCCTTAGCATTGCCAAGGAGGTAGGAGAGGCTCCCGCCACCCCTCTGTGCTCGCAGCTGTTAGTTCAGCTTGTGGCTGAGCAGAGCTCCCTCTGTGAGAGCGCACTGACCACCAGGGGGCAGCTCCTGCATTGAGCATCTGCTCCCTGGTGGTCAATGCGCATCATAGCAACTGGTCGTTCCGCCATTAGGGTCAATTTTCATATTACCCTTTTATTATATAGGATAATAGCTTAGATAACAGGAACATGCAGACACATACTGTAGGGACTTAAGAAGGAACAGCATGTAACTTTTTAAAGAGAAGGCTAAACTGTAAGAACGTATATAAGGTTGTGGTTTTAGAAACGGTTTAAAATTATTATCTCAATTAAATGAAAATGAAGAGAGAGGAAAAACAATGAGGAAAGAAAATATAAGTAATTGGTGCAGAAAGTGACCATAGAAGCAAGTAGGGCTTAGAAGAGGGGAGGAGAAGAGATCAGTATGAGCTGAGGGTAGATATAAGCATACAGGCCTAGTCCATGGGCACGGACAATAGTGTGGTGAAGGCTTGGGGTGGAGTGAGAGCTGAGTAGAGGAGATCAAAGGTGGGGGGAGCAAAAAAAAAAGGGGGACATCTATAATATTCTCAACAATAAAAATAAATTTAAAAAAAGAAAATTAAGCCCTAACTGGTTTGGCTCAGTGGATAGAACGTCGACCTGTGGACTAAAAGGTCCCAGGTTCGATTCCGGTCAAGGGCATGTACCTTGGTGGTGGACACATCCACAGTAGAAGGTGTGCAGGAAGCAGCTGATCGATGTTTCTCTCTCATTGATGTTTCTAACTCTCTATCCCCTTCTTCCTCAATATAAAAAAATCAATAGAATATATTTTAAAAAATTCAGGAGAAGAGAAAAATGATATAAATGAGAGTAATAATGAGATGTACAAAGAGGTAGAAACAAGAAGACAGAAGTGGGGTGAGGGATTCCGAACTTGGGAGCAGTTCACTAGATCTCTTATTAAAACTGCTACACTTTATGGTATGTGAATCATAGCTCAGTAAGACGTTTTTAAAAATTGAGTTGAGTATTTTTTGGCTAACCAAAACTTTATTAGAAAGAGGTGGCAAATGTGAATGTTAGTAAAACTTTTATGATTTTCACAAACAATTGCATTTATAAAACTCCACATCATTGGGTCTTTGGCTCTTTGAGTCTCCAAACTACATTCCACTTATCAAAAGAAACAAATGTCCCACAAATAAATCTGTTACCATCTTATCATTTATTTACAACTCTGTAGGTTAACTGTGCCTGCTTTTACTAAGCTGATTTTAAAGGCTGGGAGTGGCAGGGAGAAGCCCAGGAAGGTAAGTCAGGTAACAAACAGCACACGTCCGTGGCCCTCTTGGGATCTGTACCTGCAGTTTGAAAAATATGGTCCAGCCCTGGTCTGGCTCAGTGGATAGAGCATTGGCCTGTGGACTGAATGGTCCCAGGTTTGATTCTGATCAAGGGCACGTGCTTGGGTTGCAGGCTCAGTCCCAGTAAGGGGCATGTAGGAGGCAGCCAATCAATAATTCTCTCTCATCATTGATGTTTCTATCTCTCTCACCCTCTCCCTTCCTCTCTGAAATCAATAAGAATATATTTTTAAAAAGAAAAATGTGGTCCATCACAAATGAAAATCTAAACATTGAATTGTTTCATTCATGATTGTATTAGACTAATTATAGCATTTCAGGTCTTTCTGCTGTTGCTGCAATTCAGCTGTAATAATGGAAAGAATACAAGACTTAGCACCAAAAAACTTGGAAATAGAGTCAGAGAAATTATGTGACTTGCTGAAGGTCAGCACAGCCAGTACACGAAGAAACCAGGTTTATACCTGATCTGATCCCAAATTCTAGGCCCTTTACAGTATACTACAGAATTTCTGAATAGCTTTACCCTATACAAATAATTATTTTACCTTATGAATATTTATATTGTTCATCTTTAGAAGTGTGTTTTAGTTGACTCATTCATCCCATTGGTGAGAGCAAGGGTATAGGGGTGGTAAAACATGATACCTGCCACTAGGCAAATGAGATCAACAGTAGTTCATTAATAATTAATCACAGCCCAGAGGACTGTTACTTTAACATTTGTGAAGTGGAGCATCGGGTGCTGGATGGTGAGCCATGTTTCAACAACAGCTCATACGAGAAGTTGAAATTAGTCACAGGTCCTGAAAGGAAGCACACAGTGAAGCTCCAAGAGGCCATGCAGGGAGGACCAGTAGGGTGCAGGCAGAGACGGGCAGGGCCCGAGGCTCAGGTCTTTATTAGCCTCTGTGGTGGGTGGAGTGTGCGAGGGAATTCCCAGGCTAAGGTCTGATGGGTCAACTCAAACTAAAAAGAGCAGCATTTTGGTGAGCTCCCTGGGATGTTTTATCTAAGGGGCTCACAAGAGGAAGGCCCTACGAGACTAGGGAGACTGTTGAACCCAGGACTATTGGGAAAGTCGTATCAGAACTTGCATGTGCTTGTGAGTGTGGGCTGGTATCTAGGGCATGCACTTCCATGAGGGGGCTAGTGTCAGTTTAAGGCCCCTGCAGGCTGCTTGGCCAAACAAATAGATGCTGTAGCTGGGCTAGACTCTCAAGGACCCCTCATGCCAGGCCGTGTGTCTTGGCAGCTGCATTGAGAATAACCAGGGAGGCAGGGTTTATAGTACCAAAAGGTTGAGATGACCCGGAATCCTGCAGGAGGATGCAATCGGCTGTTGGAGTAATTCTCCAGGCTAGCAGTCACTGTGCCTGATTCAGTTGATAAGGAGTGGTTTATCCATGGGAACAGTTAGGAGAGGAACTTGCAATTAGGCCATTCAAGACCCTCCCTATTTTTACCAGTTGTCTTGTCACTGAGTTTTACGCCTTACACCAAAGGTGCTAAATCGATATACTTTTGATAATATATTACCTAGCCAATGTGGAAGAGTTGTACTGGGAATCGGGGAATCTGGGTGCTAGTTCTGTACTTATCTCTGTTGGGCTTTAATTTCTTCATTTAAAA
Organism: Murina feae; assembly: GCA_004026665.1. NCBI lineage: Eukaryota > Metazoa > Chordata > Mammalia > Chiroptera > Vespertilionidae > Murina > Murina feae. The sequence continues at coordinate 2,364 of PVJC01037153.1, read as the reverse complement.
TGTCAAAGTGTAGATGAAATAAAGATTACTTTTGAATTTTATGCATTAATAGTATAAATACATATAGGGTTTACAAATATTTTCTGTAATTCTGTAGGTTCTCTTTTCATTTTTTAAAATAGGTTTTTATTGATTTCAGAGAGACAGGGAGAGGGCGAGAGAATCATCAGTTGGCTGCCTCCTGCATGCTCTTTACTGGGGATCGAGCCTGCAACCTGGGCGTGTGCCCTGACCAGGAATCGAACTGTGACCTCCTGGTTCATGGGTCGGCACTCAACCACTGAGCCGCACTGACAGGGCCCCTTTTTAGTTTGTTGATGGTTTCCTTTGCTGTGCAGAAGCTTTTTAGTTTGACTTAGTCCCACTCGTTTGTTTTTGCTTTTGTTGTCTTGTACTTATAATAATATCTAATGTTCCTTAAACACAGAAAATGCAGGCTGATAGGGTGGTAAGTTCTTACAGTTGCAAAGTCCTGCCTTTTCCAAGAAGAAGCCAATCTTCTACAATGAAATTCTTTGGGGAGCAGTACAAGGAATAGATATTAACTAACTGTTGCCATCTTTATGGTTTGATTTGTTTCAGGACACATTCATATGTCATGCCATTACACAAAGTTTTGCCATGGGCTCAATTTCCCCCCGAGACTTTATCAACCTAGTGCACCTCAAGCGCTATGAAGGGAATAAGAATGTGATCAGTTGTAAGTTGAAACATTTTGCCCACTTTTTAGAATTACTATGAGTTATTAATAATTTTTTCCTTTCACTCACATTTTGGAAGAAATATATTTTCAATTATTTATTTTTTATTTACTTGGTGAGACTAATACATGCATGTATAATGTAGACCAGCCTGCTGTTTTTACCCAACTCTGGAGGTGGCTTTTACATCATAGTCAATGGTTGTGGCATCTCCTGGCCTTTTTGCAGCATATAACCACAGCACTGAGGACGGGTAAATACCTGTAGGCTGAAACTACACAGCAAACACTTCAAAACTACTGAAAAACAAAAGTAATCTTTAGATATATCATTTTATATTTGAATTGCATAGAATGAGCTTATCCAAGAACTGATTAAACTCCTATTTTTACTACGTGGGTCTTTATACATGTACTTATATATTTCTTTTAGAAGGCAGGGGTTTTGATGTATCCTTAGCCTCCCAAAATATGTCACCAGTAAAACCCCAGTGTGACCATTTCTTAACCCGTATTATTCACTTGAAGCATTACCAGTTTACACCATGAAGATCTTTGGAGCCAGACAACTCCATCCAGATAAGTCATGATGAAGGATCTTTGGCAGGTCAGCGGCCTAGAGCCCTGTTTCTCTCCACAACTCAATTTCATCTGACCAGACACTACTATCTGAGTAGCTTTCCCTACTGTGAGCTACCCGAGGTAGGGAGGGTTAAGTGTTGTTCATTTTCATTTCCCAGTAAGATTTCTGATATGTCCGTGGTACTAAGTTTCAGAGTCCAGACTGAGTCAGAGCTGTGCTAACAGCACTCACACAAACTTAGTGGGTGCCACATACCGCGAGGACTGATGTTCACCCCTTCCATATAGTTGTCATTTAGTTATCTCATTTTTAAAACGAGGGCAGATAAAGTCTGTCTACAATACAAAATAGTGTCTGAATCATAGATCTGCTATTTTCTGTGTGTTTTTTTTTATTCTGATTCAAACTCATCTTTTTTTTTTGTTTTTGTTTTGTTTTTTTTTAATTTATCTTTATTGTTCAGATTATTACAGTTGTTCCTCTTTTTCCCCCCATAGCTCCCCTCCTCCCATTTCCCACCCCAACTTCTGTCCTTGCCCCCCCACTGTCCTCATCCATAGGTGTACAATTATTGTCCATTCTCTTCACGCACCCCCAACACCCTTAACCCCCAAAAATTGTCCATCTACTCCCTTTCTATGCCTCTGATTCTATTCTATTCACCAGTTTATTTTGCTCATCAGATTTTTTATTCACTTTATTCTTAGATTCACTCGTTGATATATATTTGTTGTTCATAATTTTTACTTTCCTTTTTCTTCTTCCTCATTCTCAAAGGATACCTTTCAGCATTTCATATAGTACTGGTTGGGTGGTGATGAACTCTTTTAGCTTTTTCTTGTCTATGAAGCTCTTTATCCGACCCTCAATTCTGAACGATACCTTTGCTGGGTAAAGTAATTTTGGCTGTAGGTTCTTGCTATTCATCACTTTGAATATTTCTTGCCACTCCTTTCTGGCCTGCAAAGTTTCTGTTGAGAAATCAGCTGACAGTCGTATGGGTGCCCCCTTGTAGGTAACTAACTGCTTTTCTCTTGCAGCTTTTAAGATTCTCTCCTTGTCTTTTGCTCTTGGCATTTTA
>PVJC01037152.1:0-17344 GCA_004026665.1 Murina feae | reverse complement strand
AGGCTGCCGACCCCCTGCCACCTCCTACCCGCTCCCCGATGCTCTGCAAAGGGCCTGGGAAGCCCACCAAGCAGGCCGCCGACCCTGCCGCCTCTTACCCACTTCCCGGTGCCCTCCAACCCTGCCGCCTGTTTCCCACTCACGGGTTCTGGGTCCTGCGCTGTCCCGCCCTGCAGCTGCTCTGTGCACTTGGGAGGTCCCTCAGCCCGGCCTGTGCCCTCTCTCAGTCTGGGACCCCTCGGGGGATGTCCACCTGCTGGCGTGCCTGACCAGCCTGGGTGAGAGGCTTTAAGGCTGCCCACAGCTCCCATTGACCCAACGTCCCAGCAAGGCTGGCTGGACGCAGGTTCTGCGGTTTCTCTCCTATAATTGATGCTGTTCCTTTAAGGCCTGGGGTTATCTTCTATAATTGATACACTGTTCCTTTAAGGTGGCCTTCTAACTAATGAAGCCTCCTCTGCTTCACCTCGCAGCGTCTATAATGAAACAATTGTTACTTTTACTGGTTAGGCCCGGGCTGCTGTGTCCTTCAGCTCCCAAGGATTCTATGATTGTTATATTGTTTCAAAGGTGTGTTTCGCTAGAGCCAGTTTAATCGGAGCTGAGCTGAGCGGGTGCAGCTTCACTTTCGCTCCTGCCGCAATGGAAACAGCCGTTTACTCAGGTCCGTGAGTGGCGGCCTCCATGTTGGCTGGGCTAATTTGCATACAGCCGCTCTGATTGGCTGGTGGGCGTGGCTTACCTGTCTCGGAGAAACGGTTAATTTTAATATTTCGCTTTTATTAGTTTAGATTATATAATGACATTAGGAGTGATTAAACAGGGAGAAATGATAGTCCTAAATGTGTATATACTTAATACAACATCAAAATATATAAAGCAATAAATGACAATTAAAAATAGCAACAGGTAAATTTACATTAATAGTGGGAGATTTTGACAAAACTCTCTCTTTGTAACTGGTAGAATAAGTGGACATAGGAAAAAAATCAGTACAGAAGATTAAGCTAAACTTCACCCAAATGATATATATAACATGCCCACTAGAAACTGCAAAGGCGCATTCACTTTGTATGCGCACAGGACATGTGCCTGAATAGGCAATACACTGAGGCATAAAGCAAGTCTCGACAAATGTTAAATACTGACCATATGTTTTCTGACCATAGTGGAATTAAAGCAAAATCAATAAAGGAAGGAGAATGAGAAAATCTCCATTTGTTTGGAAATGAATCGGTACACTGAGAAATAATCCACTGGTCAAAGACGACATAATATTGGAAATCAGAAAACTTTTGTGACGGAATATTGAAAATAAAAATACAACATGTAGGATGAGAACTGAAGCAGTACTTAAAAGGAGATTTGTAATCTTAGGTGAATATATTAGACTAGAAGGCTGAAAATCAATAATGTGAGCTGTATCTCAGGAAGCTTAAGAATAGCAAATTAAACCTAAAGAAAGATAAAGGATGAAATAAACAGCAATGAAATAGAATAGAAAACAAAGTTAACAATGCCAGAATTTTTTTAAGGTATTTTATTGATTCTTCACAGAGAGGAAGGGAGAGGGACAGAAAGTCAGAAACATCAATGAGAGAGAAACATCAATCAGCTGCCTCCTGCACACTCCCCACTGGGGATATGCTCGCAACCAAGGCACATGCCCCTGACCAGAATCAAATCTGGGACCCTTGAGTCCGCAGGCCAATGCTCTATCCACTGAGCCAAACCAGTTAGGGCAAAAATGGCAGAATTCGATTCTTTGAAAAGATTAATGAGATAGATAAACTAACAAGATTACTCAAGAAAAATATAAATTCCTAACAAGATAAGACAAGGAAAATAAGTAATACAAAAATTCTCATGCTGCTATGGGTATATATTTTAAATGGGTATGTACTTAGGAACCTATAAATATAAGTTTCAACTTCAAATAACTCTATGAAGGAAAGACATGTTTTCTATAACTTACCCAGTAGGAGAGACCACGGAAAATAAGGCTAACATGCGGGGTAGGTTTCACACCTCAAACAGGCATTTTGAGGCAGAACCAAAACATTAAGGTTTAAAAACAAGAATAAGCCACCCCCTATAAATTAGCAACACCCTCCACTCACCCCACCCCACACAACCATGAACCCCTGGCTTGTTTTATTTTCCAGTAGCACTTATAACCACCTAAACAAGCTCTATTTATTTGTTTACTGTCCACTTCTGCCCCTTCTCCCTCAAACTCCCCCGTAAGAATGCAAACTCTGAGGCAGGGACTTGGTTTGTTTTCTTCTCAGCTATATTCATACCAAGAACATTTCCCAACATGTAACAACTAGAGGCCCAGTGCACAAAAGTTTGTGCACTCAGGAGGGGTCCCTCAGCCCAGCCTATGCCCTCTCGCAGTCTGGGATCCCTCGGGGGATGTCCACCAGCTGGCATGCCTGGCCAGCCTGGGTGAGGGACTGATGGCTGTTTGCAGGCTGGCCAAGCCCCCCAGTGGGGACCCTCACCCCATGGGGGTGTGGCCAGCCTGGGTGAGGGGCTGAGGGTCGTTTTCAGGCTGCCCATATCTCCCGTTGACCCAACGTCCCAGCCAGGCTGGCTGTAATCAGATTTCTGGGGGTTATTTATCTTCTATAATTGAAATGTTGTTGCTTTGAGCCGGGGCCTAGGCAGGCACGAAGCCTCCTGTTTGCTTCAGCTCCGTGGCTTCTATAATTGAAACATTGTTACCTTTAGTAGAGCCCCAGCTGGCCTATGCAGGCAGTTTACTCCTGGTGCAACTATAATTGAAACACTGTTGCTTTGGGCCAAGGCCTAGGCAGGCACAAAGCCTCCTGTATGCTTCAGATCCGTGGCTTCTATAATTTTAACTATGCTGCCTTTAGCAGAGCCCTGGCCGGCCTAGGCAGGCAGTTTACTCCTGGTGCAATGGAAGCCTCCTGTTTATTCTAGCTTCATGGCTGCTGGCCGCCATCTTGGCTGAGTTAATTTGCATACAGACACTCTGATTGGCTGGTGGGTGTGGCTTGGATGCTGGGCGTGGCTTAGGTGTCTCGGAGTGATGGCTAATTTGCATATTGCTCTTTTATTAGATTAGACAATTGGTGAACTGCATGAATTATTATGTCCTCTTTTTTAATTCTTTGTATTCACTATCATTGCCTTACCACAACCAAGGAATTAAATCTCTGATGTTCCAATCCAGGACCATCCATACTGAATGGATTTTAACTTGGCCCTTTAAAGATCACAACATGTACTATTGTTTATTTCAGTTATAATCTACGTAAAATAATAAAAATGTAAGCACGCTGCTCAGGGGTACAGTGTGACACAGCTCCAGGGGTGCCATGCCCTTTGATATTGTAGGTTACCACTGACAGAAAAGCAACTTGTTCAAACTAATGCCTATGGAAAGGAGAACTTCAAGAAACCAAGTATAGAAACATTTTTTAAAAAATCTAAAAGTACCTTATAAAACTTGTGATGTAGACATGCACAAATGTTGCCATCAAGTACTGACAATCAAATCTGTCCATTATCCCACCATGTCCAGGAATGGTGTTTGCAAAATCCTTCCAAAACAAACCAAGAGATTAGCCAATTTTCAAAAAAATTTGTCATAAAATTCCTATCTAAAGATGTTTCTGGAATCATGGACACTAAGGAAAATACTTTACTATTAGATTGTCACACTAAATACAAACTTAGAACATGTGCAAGAGATCAAAACCACATTTTTTGCATATGTACCTATGTTAAAACATTACTGAATTGACCAGCAATATTAAAATACTCATTAAATATTAGTTAATTCTAGCACTAACTTTTTTTAGTTAAGAAAACTTTTTTCCAAGTCAAAAGTATCAGCTATTGCTAGTCTAATATTTTTATAGACTACTTTTCCGATTAAGCAAAACTATTTTGGGAACTATTTTAGTATTATTGACTGATGTATATCTGATTCTAACTCATATTTATCCTAATATTTCTTACTCTGAAATAAACGTTTTACCACTATGATAAATATTTCTTCTTTTTTTTAAGTGTTGCAGTAAAAAGAAATTAGAAATAGATCATTTGGGACACATTAGTCAATTGAATGGAGGGGATGGTTAGTGAGCCTCTGCAAATGGACTGGGCAGATATATCCACATCTCCGAGTGCCTGGGAAACGGCAATGACTAGTTCCTCTTCTCAGTCACTCAGGCAACCTACAAGCATCTAAAACGCAACAGCAATTACAGCATTTTGGACAGGCAAAAACAATTCTCCATAGTCAACAGGAAACGGTGGTTGGAGACTATTAAAGAAAATGCCATTCCAAATACAACACGTCTCTATGTAAAACAATTCTTTGGTTAATTTTGGCCAACACATTTCCTTCCACCTCTTCCCTACTAACCGCAGCACAAGACAGCCATGGCAACGCAGTTCTGCTCCGCTGCGTGCAGCCGTCACAGGATACTAGCCATGCACGCTGCTGCGGGCTCTTTGTGGCCCTGTGTTATCTCCCATAGCGGGTGCTGAGCATCTTGAGAACAGGAACAACATCATACACACTTCTGTATATTGCATGGCACTTACCATACCATCTGCCCCACGGCAAATCCTCACTGAGTTAGTTCATTTCCCTGGCTTTTGGGCCCTCCGTGATCTAACTCCACCAAACAGGCTAAGAGTGCCTCCCCTCCTTGCACTCACTGGGGTCTCTTCCTCAGATGTCTCTGCAGGCCTCCTCCTCTTCTTCTCAGATTCCTGCTCAAATGTCACCCTCTCAGAGAGGCCTGCCCTCTCTCACTTCTAATGGCACAATATTCCATCTTAACTTGGTGAAGCCATGACAGGAGAGCTGACAGAAGAGGGCAAATGTACAGGGTGTCCCCCAAAATGTGTACACACTTTGAATAATTATGAACTCCAATGGGTTAAATTTGAAAAGAAGGAAGCATCAATTGAGCTATCAGCTGTTGAATGTGGATGCATTTTGGGGGGACACCCTATGTGTCACTTTATGAGAATCTAACTTAAAACATAGGGATGATTTTAAGTATCTGGGACAGGGATCAGCAAACTATGTCCCACAGACCAAATCCAGCCACTGTTTTTGTAACTTTATTAACTTGATTTACAAAATAAATAGCAGGCCCACTCATTGACACATTGTCTGCCAGGCTTGCCCACAACGATGGCCCAGTTCTGAGTTGAGTAGTTAGGATGTGATTAACAACCACAGGATTTTACAGAAGGTAGTTGACTCCTGATCAAGCAGAATGGATGGTTACGTATTCAAAGGCAGCTCTGTCTGTGCTTGAAGTGGGACTGTGGCAGGACAACTCATCTTTAGACAATTCATGCTTGATTCTTGGCCGAGCACCTGAAGGACCAAGATTTTGTGTTGTCCCCAATTAAGTAACACATGCCATTTCTATAAAAGAGGCTGATATGACATGGTTCGACCAAAACCTAACAAGGAAGAATACACTCAAATCAAACAGGAAGTATTTCTGTGAGGCCTGAAACCAATTGTTTTTGCTCGAGGGCTTAATGTATGAGACCCTTAGAGAATTGAATTTCAACTGTATTACATTCTCTGATATCGTAACAAAGAACCTAAACACACACCTTGATTTTGAAAGCTCTTTTGAATCCGCTGGCAAAGAAGCCTCCGAAGGGGCCAATCAAAGATGCAAATGTTGACAGGGCAATGCTGTGGATCTGGAAAGGGTACAAGCTCACTCTTTCCTGTGGAGGAAAACAAGAGGCAGGGGTGGGCTTACTGCATTAAAATTGGATTTGAGCATGTCGCCTAAACTAAGAACATGACATATGTCAAAACATATGCCACGTTTCTGTTAATTTCACAAACTTTCAGGCTCATGGGAGAAAAATACATTGTAAGCTCTCCTTATCAACCTCTTCCTAGCCACACGCTTGTGCCCTCTGCATGCACACGGACAGGGCCTGGCACACTGAAACCTTGCAGCCCATAGGCTACTTTCTAGTTCATCTAGAAATTTCTACAACACTTTAGCTGCACACTTACCAAGAATCAGCTGAGTTAATTTCGGAATTTGTTTTTTTTACCAGTAGTACTTTGTTTTTTGTAATTATATAATGTATTTTATATTTTGAATTTTATTTCGCTTTAACTTTGTATGACAGAGTGAGGGTAAAGCTGGTCTTTCTATTAATAGTAAACTAGATGATGTGGAAACACATGAAAATAAGTTGCTTTAAAAAATATACCAAAATGTGCATCAGCAAGACGTTTATAAAAGATTTATGGAGATCATAAAAATTGAGAATTCTGCAAATTGTTTCATAAATTCTAAGTTCTTGTTCCACACTTTTCTTGCTCTGCTTTAAACTAAAACTACAAACTATTGACATGCAGAACTGGTGTGGCTTAACCATCACTGAGAGCACCAATTGTAATCAAAGATTGGCAGTTTGATCTTTGCAGATAACAGATGGCTTAGACATTGGAAAAATTCTTGGAATCCATGTATTGAGCACTTAGGACAGAAATAAATTATTTTCTAAAGTTAAGGACTTTAGTTAAAAACAAAATGATTCAGATATACGCATGCACACAAAATGATTCCCCAGTTTAAGTAGCCACCTCTGGTCTCGATGGCACACATCAGCAGGTTCTGCTGGACAGTATGGCACAGCCTGCAGTGTAAGACCTCGGGTCTTACATTTAAAGGCGGGAGTGCACTTCTGGAAGGGAAACTGGTTTTTAGAAGCAGCAGTTTGTTCTGCTAGTAAAGGTCCCCTGAAAAATCAAGGAAACTCTGAGCTGGTGAATTTTAAATAATTTTTAAATGTAGGCAATTCATGCCCTGGCTGGTCTGGCTCACTAGATAGGGCATCGGCCTGTAGACTGAAAGGTCGGGGTTTTGATTCTGGGCAAGTGCACATGCCCGGGTTGTGGGCTCAATACCCACTAGGGGGCGTGCCAGAGGCAGCCGATTAATGATTCTCTCTCATCATTGATATTTCTATCTCCCTCTCCTTTCCTCTCTGAAATCAATAAAAATAAATTTTAAAAACATTTAGCCAATTCATGCCAATTACATGTGAAACTTATTGTAACTCAACCAATTTTCAGAAATCTATGGAATATTTTTAAATGTTTCAAAACAAATACAAGATAAATTATAGTATCAGTATTCAAACCATAGGCAAGTAAACCCCTAATAAACAATAGGTTTATGATAGTAATGTTCATTTTATGTTCAAGAAAGGGAAATTACAAAGGGCTAGAATACATTATTGATGCTAAGCAGACAGTGAAACCACTTCTGTATCATAGAAATAACTTTCTATAGAAATCAATTTCTTATAAAAACCTTACTCTTTGGGATAGAGGACCTTACCCACATTTATCTTACCCGTCTCAGCACCACCTTTAGAAAGGGAGGAAGTGAATAACTCTGAAGCTGGAAAAGTTCCGAGGGTTCACATTCTGTAACGAAGGAGTTTACATCACTTCGGTATTCCACTGGACAGACAAAGTACTGGTACTTGGATAACACGTAGGCAGCCTGAATAACAAAGCAGGAGTTCAGGAAACACTGAATGAAATATTGTGTGTGTGTGTGTGTGTGTGTGTGTGTGTTTGTGTTAGCAGAACAGCCAGAGTAGATGCCAAAGTTTCTTTGTATTCACATTCTGCTATGTATTCTCAAAGCTCGATGATCAAAACTGACCCAATACGAGACTTGGAAAAGCCACTGGAAAACCAAAGGCCTTTGGAAATCGAAGAGATTACCTCTATGTGACCACAATAAAAACAAGGAAAGGGAAGGAGAAAAAGAAGCTGATTTAAACATTCTAACAAGCATTTCAACAAGGTTTTACTTTTCTAAAGTACACATAATTAATATTAGCAGAAGCTAGTAATTAAGGTATGGGAAAGTACAGGACTGAAGTTCTTTGAATAAATGTTATATTAATTTCATCAATTAATAAAAACCAGTGATTTAAAATTACAAAAAAAAAATACAAATGAAAAAAACCATTGTTAACCAACCCAGAAAACTTTAACTATTCTTCCCTTGACCACAGCACTATAAATTTAATATAGCTTTTCTCGGTCATGGAGGAAGATGCAATAAAATGAAATATTTTAAATTGAAATTGTTAGGCAGCACTTTATTCTCTCTTCTTTTGCAGCCATTCACCCTATTATATTGCTCGAGAATGATTAAGAGAAGTGCAAGTTGACACTAGGGATGTTAATAAACTGATTTTGCTTCTAACCAGTTTCTTCAAAATTATATATTAGAAAATACACTGAGTGGTCAGTTTATTATGACGTTTGTAGGCAAATTAGCCGGACACTGCATAGTATAGGATATGAAAGCAGAAGGCCTGTTCGAACACCTTTGCTGTCTGCAGTTACCAAGATAAAACATCTCCTATTCACATAGGAACACAAGGATTAGACAGTCAAGCATTGGAAAAAAGTCATGTGGTCCGATGAATCACGTTTCCAGTTGCATCCTGCAGATGCCCAAGTGATAATTTGGCGGAAACAGCATGAAAGCATGCACCCCACATGCATGAGTACAACCCTTCAAGCTGGTGGGGCAATGTTATGCTTTGGGGCATGTTTTCCTGGCATGATTTGGGCCCTTTAATTTGTGTGGAACAATGTCTGAATAGCACAACATATCTAAGATTCTTTGCTGATCAGGTTCATCCTATCATGTTGATGGCGTATCCCAATGGAGATGGCTTCTTCCAACAAGACAATACACCATGCCATGGTGTTCGTATTGTGCAGGAGTGGTTTCAAGAACATGAGGGAGACTTTACCTTGCCTAGGTGGCCCCCACAACCACCAGATCTCAATCCAATTGAGCATTTGTGGGACGAAGTTGAAAGAGCCATCAGGCAGCTGGTTCCACAACCATCAAGTCTCACAGAACTGGACAGTGCTATTCATCAGGCATGGTGTCGGATACCTTGCATCACCTTTCAACATCTTGTGGAGTCAATGCCAAGAATTGCCGCAGTATTGAAGGCAAAAGGTGGCCCAACGAAGCACTGTTGGGGTCATAATAATCTGGCCACTCACATTCAAATATATCCCACTTTCAAAGGCTGTTAAATCACATTGTTTACCCATATCTTCAGAAAAAAATCACTTCTACTGTCATGGTAAACAACCTGCTTCCCTATTTACAATAGTTTGGCCCTCTAGCAACTTCAGCATGAAATTATGGCTAATTTACCTGCAAACGTCAGGTGGTCATAATAATCTGGACCCTTGGTGTATATAATGTCCCTTCTCATTACTTTTGCCATGCATTACATTTTTATAAGGTAGCTGTTTATTTTCTTCCAATGATATGGCTATTCTTATACTGTTTCTAAATTAGTCTTTAATAATACCAAATTCTTATAGTACTATTTAACTTAGTAATCCCTGCTTCATAATGTATAAACATCAGACAGGATCAGTTCCCTTTTCATCATTCTGTTTATGAGTTACTATCTCATCAGTACTCTACAGTATGCAGAGTATATAACATAACACTGATTGGATTTGTTCTGCCAGATCCTATTGTAATTTTCATTGAGAATGAACTAAACTTGCAGATTAAACAGAGGAATGGTTTTCCCATCCAGGAACCTGATTCTTTTCATTTATTTGTATATTTGCTCTCTCTCATGTTGTTTCTAATCACTGTATATTTGGCTGTGGAATGTATTCTAGAACTGTTAGGGACTACACTTTAAAAAAATTAAACATCTTAATTATTTTTTAATATATTTACCTTATATCTAGCCATTTTACTATATCTTTATTGCTTCTTATGGGATACCTTTTAATTTAAAAAATCTCACATTCCATAACTATAAAGTAATTTTTAAACATTAACAAGACCAATTATTCACGGCTGAAAGTAGACATCTATTTTTAACAACCTTTTCCTGCATGTTGGGCTCATGTCAGTAAGCACTTGCTAAGCCAAGTAGCAGCATGTGTAAGGGAGGCAAGCCTCTTCAACATCATTTGTATTTTCTGCTTTTACTCAAGGCCACCACCTGTCCCAGCACCTGTGTCCCCAACAAGGCAGAACAGCTGTTCAAAACTGCCAAACACAACAGAGGACCTCAAGGCCTGCACATATAACAAGGGGAGAGTTGGCCTGGTATGGGGCTGGGACACAGATGTTGAATAAGCTCCTCAGGTGATTCCGATATGAAGCCAGCATGAGAGCTACTAGGGTGCAGAATAGATTATGCCTGGTGGGTTTCAATAAATACAGTATTAGCACTTTGCAGTTTAATTCTTTTAGGCTTAGGATAGACTGATACACTTGCTACCATTTTTCAAAATAGAAATAAAATAAAAATCTTACTAAAACTCACAATGAATCCAAACACGACTGTGGAAAAGAAACCGCCAATAAATCCTTCCCAAGTCTTTTTAGGAGATAGCTAGAAAAGGCCAAATAAAATAAAGAAGTTATTGTACTCCCAAAACACACAATACATATGCAAGTTCTGTTTGATGAATTTCCATACATCTCTCCTTGGAATGGCTTTGCCACCCTTTTCCCTTCATTCCATGATCCCAATTTATTTGTGCAAATTTCTCTAATAGTGTGTAACATATTGGGCCCTCAAACACTGGACACACACCAAAAATAGGTGAGCATAACGAAACATGGACATCACAGTACCCCAGATTCCCACGTATTCCCAAAAGGCCATGCAAATGGCAAAATGGCCCACAGTCCCAGATACAGTATTTACTCCCCAATATTCACGTATCCTTCTCTCTCTGGCCACAACCTTGTCTGTCTCCATGAAGAAAGGACCATGCTGTGCTTCTCAGAACAGACACCGTCCGTTTCAGATTAGAGCTACTGCTTCCCAGTCCATGAGGCACTCAGGGAGAGGGATGTGGAGGATGGTCTGGAAGTAGTCAGTGGTGCAGGAGGGGAGATTGAGGAGGGGCCTGCACTAACTGCCTGAGCTGCCCTGCAAAGGAAGGACTGATATTTGGGGCACTGTCATCAGGTCACTGATGGCTTCTGTGATGACCCTTTCAGTGGAACAACAAGGACAGGAGTCAATGAATATCCCAGGGAAGCTTCTGCAGATAGAAACGGGAGATAGCTAAGATGCACGAGCTGTTTACAGGCCTCTTGTTGTGATGGCCATAAAGCTCAAAGCCAAGAGGGTTGGCAGAAATAACCGGTTTCTTGACATATCTGACAATTCTGCCATAGCGAAGGAACAGATGTATACCTTCTCGTGGGATAATTCAGTATTATCATCATGCAGTGGGAGTGGACTCAAATTCAAAAGTGCCTGCTGATTCGTTCAAAGATAGCCACCAAATTGAATTGTTCCACAGCATATTGAGTTAGGGGTGAACTTAATTACATCTGCATATATTATGCAATTAATCCAGTCCAGGAAGCTCACTGGCACTCTGTTCTAAGTCAGGCAGTGAATCTTCTGCAGGCAGGCAGCCTCTCCGAAGACTTCCTCAGCCCAACACTTCTAGCTGGTCCAGGAGCCTTGAACACTTAATCGCTTGCCTGCGTGCTGAACAGCTTTAGAAACATGAGGAAAACACATGGCTTGCTCGTATCCCTATGGCTCAGCCTGACACCCTGTGTTGGACTGCTGCTCTGTGGGGGAGGATTTATGGAGGGTTTTAAAGGCCAAGGTCTGCTCTTCCATGAAGAACTGGTTCCTTTCTTCCTCAACACAGGAATTTATAACTTAATTCATTTCCTTCTTTGCCTCCACTGACTGTAAAGAGAAGCAGCTCGAAGGCAAAACAACATGGTCTGCTCACGTGTCCTTTCCTTCCCCTTAGTCTAACCTTTCCTTATGACTTACAATCAGGGGTCCTCTAACTTTTTAAACAGGGGGCCAGTTCACTGTCTCTCAGACCATTGGAGGGCCGGACTATAGTTTAAAAAAACAAACTATGAAAAAATTTCTATGCACACTGCACATATCTTATTTTGAAGTAAAAAAAAACAAGGCAGCAAAAACACCCAGCGGGCCAGATAAATGTCCTCGGCGGGCCACATGTGGCCCGCGGGCCATAGTTTAAGGACCCCTGAATTATCAGTGTTTTATTTAGGGCCTCATTTTTTTTTAATTTTTTTAGTTTGGGTGTAAAAGTCTTACAGTGGACATGAGTTTGTGAAGATGGTGTAATGAACACTTTCAAAAAGTTTGGTGAAGGAGGGGGTGGGTGAGACAGCTGGGGGGAGCAGAGGCCAAGAGAACCACATCATTGAGGGAAGAAACCAGCAGAAGGGAGAAATGAGCCTTCATGGGAGAAAGGATAATCAATGGTGTCGAGCCCTAGTGAGGAGCCAACAGAACAGTTAAAGAGCCAGGTGCTCCCTCGGGAACATGCTCACTGCCCTGAGTGCAGCCAAAAAGGACCGAAGGCCCTTGGAAATTAGAAAAGAAAAATAAACAAAGAAATGAAAAATGGGCAACAGCACTAAGTCCCCAGTGGCTAGTCTAAGGTTAGGGCAGTGGCTTGTGATATTTTGTAATTACCTTAATTAATGGGGTTCTCCCAAAAAAAAATCCAAAAAGGTAAGCAGTTATGTCATTGCAGATAACACTTGATATTGGAACAAGGAACCTTAAAAAAAAAAAAAGTCAGCAAAAACAAGTTCATATGATTAAGTGACAAGTATTTTATACAGCTTATGACTCACAATAAATCAATATAATAACTCTTTGAATTACACTTCAGACTAGTCCAGAACATAACACTTACTGAATCATTAAATATTAACCACATTTGCCTGCTTAGCAATTAAGCAGATCAAAATCTATAAATGAATTAACATAGTGGGAAAATACTGCTAAGGAGTATACTAAATAATGAATTTAATTTTAATATTAAATAATGAATATCTATAGCTATGGACTTTCAAATTTCATTTTTATGAGGAACAAATTATAATAGTATAAAGAATTTTTTAAAAATATTTTCAGAAAGGAAGGGAAAGGAGAGAGAAATAGCAATGAGAAAAAGTTTTTTAAAAAGCAGCCTTTCAAAATGGAATGAGTCATTTGGTTTAGAGTATAATCTGATAAATTTATACTAAGCTCTTAATACAAATTATTTTTCAGAAATACCAATTTTAATTCTATCTTAGGCTAAAATTGCATTAAACCCTACTAATTATACAGAACTTATTAATTTCATAACTTCTTCCAGCAATTAAAAGTTTGTATATGGAAGACAATCTTAAAATGATTTTAATTGTACACACATAACACCAACCCCTTGGCTAAAAATCATGAAGCTGTCATGGGAATAATTTATTTTTACAAAACCACCTGTAAAGGATTTTAATTAATGAGTGATTTTTTAAATGTGGGGAAATTATAGTCAGATTTCTTAAAGTCTTTTTTTTCTCCACTCTATTTTTTAACTAATAATTTTTATAATTTTAAGCTAATACTATTTTATTTTTATTATTTTATTTTTGAAAAGTCTTGATTGTTGAAAGTATTACATATGTCCCCATCCCCCCACACACACACATTGAAACTAATTTTTAACTTACAAAAATGCTTTCTGAATGGGGAAGCCACTGCTCTATAGCAAGTAATTTCATACATTTGAAATCCAAACACCTACTCCTATACACGGGCAGGGCAGAATGTACCACTTTCACTAGAGAAAGCGCTTTGCCAGCACAATGTTGGCAAGCAAACTTTCACGTTCTTTCTGCATTCCATGTAAATAATATGCTCTTTTTAAGAGTGATGCTTTGTAAAAAGTCTCATTCAAATGTAGTAAAGCCTGAAAGTGTAATGAACTGTTTGAAACTTTTTATAAGGACTTTATTTTATTTGGAATCTGAATAAGGAATGTGCCCGGCTAACATGTTTGTCTTCAAGTGTCAAATAGTAAAATCAACAAAACCCAGTAAGGTATTTTAATGGAATAGAGCAACAACAAATAATACATTTTAGTAGAAGTTTGTGAGACACTGTTCAATGTGAAAGCACTTAAAAAATGCTATGAGGTGCGTATAAAGCAGTATAATGCTGAGCCCTTACCATATCATGCCTTCAAACAGATTTTGGATGACAAGATGCGACTGAGTAACTGTTATCAGTAAAGTGACATGAGTCCATGCGAACTGTTAACAGCCCAACAACACAACAGTTAGTGAACACAACTGATCAGTGCAGCCAGGAAGCAAGAGTGACGCTGAAACACACATTTCTAGCATGTTTTTTTTGGTTAAATTTTTTAAGAGAAAGTTATACAAAATAAATGTCGTTAGCAAATTATATTCATTTTGGTGCCTACTGGAACCTTAAAACCATGAAAACATTTTTAAAAAGTAATCTTAATATAAAAATGGATTGCTTATTATGTTGAGCTAAATTTACAACCATATAAAAAATAAACCATAGTCTCAAACCATTGGCTTACAATGATCATGAGAAATGTATGGTGTTGTTATGACATTTAGAGAGGAACATTTTACTCCAGCTGCGTTCTGTAGTTATTAAACCTGCTAAACTCTATTTTTTTTTTCCAGAATTCACTATGGTAAATTTTTCCCGTAAAGAGTTATTTATAAATTCAAATGATTCAAAGCAGGAGAGATCAACTGCCCTGGATCTCTACCTCTTCATACTTGGAAGTTGATCGTCACAGCTCTGTTCAACGGCAGGAGTCAATTTCAAATTCCCAAAGGCCTCCCTCCGTATTTCAGTTCATTCGGTCTGAGAGGTGGCCATTAGGGACTTTTAGCATCATCAGTATGAGTCGAATGTGAATGGAAAAAAAGCTCATGATTCTAGTGTCATAATTTTGATTGGAATTTATTACTCTTCAAAATTCTTAGATTTTTATTTATTCATAATAAACCTATTTTCTATTTCAGCAAATATTATACTGGGGTTTTATTTTTATCTGGTTAAAGGATCCAATTCTCTTTTATCCTGGTTGCTTAAAAATGCATAAATGATTTTTTTTCCAGTAGGCACCATTTATATTTTCATAGGAGATCCTATTATTTCTAATTTTGTCTTGACCATTTCTAGATTTTTCATTAATAATTTTACTCTTTCCCTCTCAAGGTCTCTAGAAATTAGAACTGTAAGAAATGTTACAATTTCTCAGCACTAATGCTCAGCAGGAGGTCTTCATGGAGAAAAGCAAAGCATAAAGAATAGAGAATATACCTCAAATCCAAAATAAGACTAATACATGATTTCTCAGATTTAAATACTATGTTTTTCATTTAAGGCTTATAATTAGCTGAAATAAGAAAAGTTCATCATACACAGTGATAAATTTCATAAAACACTGAACACTGTTCAATGATAAACTGAATCAAATACCTTAGGGTAAAAAGAATTATGAAATTTTATGACTCACCATAGCTACCAAGAAAATACCTGTGGTGGTCCCTTTATAGTCAACGAAGAGCAAGTTTCCATAGAGAAATAGGGTAAATATAGTTAGCTTCTCAGACTAACTATTCAGAAATCTATGGAAATGTTTCAAATTTCTACCATTTTAGGGAATCCAAATACTTGGTTTAAATTTTATAGGCTTTGAAAATATTTAAAGAAAACGTTTTTTAGAAAATTTTGAAAATGGTTAAAATTTTTAAATCCTCAAAAACGTTTCAACTTCAACCTTTTGTATTTAAGAGTCATCCCAAAATGGAAATTTAGGTCTCAAGTAGCAGATTACATTTTATCTTCTCACTACAGAACAATAATTAAAGGGAAGGGCTTCTATGACGTGCAGTGACTACGGAACGATGATTAATACATACCATGTAAAACTGCAGCCGATAATGCTTCTTCACCAAGCTCAGCACAAACAAGCAGAAACCTGCTCAAGAAGAAAGACCACGTGCTTGTTGTGCAATTGGTCACAGAGTGTAAGATCCGCTGAGTTCAGACAAGCCAGCCTTCTACACCACCCCTGTACACTCTATCCACTTACTCATCTGGCATGTCTCCTACTCTTCCATTAAGTATTTTAAGTAAAAGTGTCCTGCTGGAAATGATCTTGTCTCCAAAACGCCTAATATATTCCAGTGCATACACTCAATCAATATCCACTAAGTTAGTTAAATGAATTCATCTCTTGCTAATAGGTGGACATGGAAAACCAGGTCTTAAAATTTCAGTTGAATAAAATGAATTTGCTATATCAGTCTACCCAGTGTATGTACAGAATGCTTCAATCTCTGCATAATGTAAAAATTAAAAATAATTACTATGGTGGCTAACATCTATTGAATACTTCTTATGTTCCAGGCTCTTGCTAAGTATTTTACAAGTATTAACTCACTTAATCCTTCCAACATCCCTATGACACAGGTACCTTTTATTATGTCAGTTTTATAGATGAAGGAAGATACGCAAAGGACTTCATTAATTTATTAAGTATCACTGGGCTAAAAAGCATTAAACCCTCAGATCCTAATAATCCTCAAGAATCTGTGGTTCCACAAACCATTATTAGCAAGACTCAGGTTAAGAATAACTTGAAATTTCTCAGAACCATATTATAATAATTATAGTAAAATATAATATTCTCAAATAAGATTTACAAACTAGTGTTTATGTTTATAGCCTACAAATTTATTACAATGACGTTTTACTAAATAAAAATTGTACCTAATTAACCAAAATCTAACATATACCAAAATAATGGGAAGCTAATATAAACATTTTTTGCCCAATATATCAGTAAATTTCTAAAGATAAGTATTTTTTTTTACAGAGGTAGGTACTGAAATGCATACACCAAATTTAATTTCAGATAAATAGTCATTCATGCATTCTATTCTGCAATGTCTTTAGAGAGTGAAATCTGAGATAAAAATAAATTTATCAACCAATCTATCCTATATGAAATAAATACTACACTTAGTACATCTAAGTCATACTTACCAAGGCAATTCTACACACTAGTAAGCAAGGTTGGTACTATTCTGACCAGAGCCATGAACCAAACATCAGCTGCCTTCAGCTATATTCTGATGAGTGATTTGAAATGTCAGTGGAATACAAGGATGGTGACAAAGGAAGGGAATGAATACAGGCTCCCAGATCCTACCTCACCTCCTACTAGACACCTAGAGAGTAATCTGACTGGCTGAACTGCAAAAGAAACATTTTCTGTGTAGAGACACAATCGAAAGCCATGATGCCATTTTCTAGGAAGAGAGAGAGTGAGAGAGAGAGCGAGAGCGAGAGCGAGAGCGAGAGAGAGAGCGAGAGCGAGAGCGAGAGAGAGAGAGAGAGAGAGAGAGAGAGAGAGAAAGGAGGAGGAGGAGGA
>PVJC01037151.1:0-17355 GCA_004026665.1 Murina feae | reverse complement strand
CTAACTGAAGCCTCCTCTTTGCTTCACCTCGCAGCGTCTATAATGAAACAATTGTTACTTTTACTGGTTAGGCCGGAGCTGCTCTTTCCTTCAGCTCCGGAGGATTCTATGATTGTTACATTGTTTCAAATGTTTCAAAGCTGTGTTTTGCTAGAGGCAGTTTAATCGGAGCTGAGCTGAGTGGGCGCAGCTTCACTTTCGCTCCTGCCCCAATGGAAAGGGCTGTTTACTCAGGTCCGTGAGTGGCGGCCTCCATGTTGGCTGGGCTAATTTGCATACAGCCGCTCTGATTGGCTGGTGGGCGTGGCTTACCCTGTCTCGGAGAAACGGTTAATTTTAATATTTCGCTTTTATAGAGTAGACTAGGGGCCCGATGCATAAAATTTGAGGAAGGGGTCCCTTAGCCCAGCCTTCCCCTTCTCACATACTGGGAGCCCTCAGGGGGTGTCCTACTGATGGCTTAGGCCTGCTCCCTGCTCCCCTTGGGGAGCGGGTCTAAGCTATAGTCTGGCCTCCCTTTGTGGGAGGTGACCAGGCTGTTCAGGGGAAGCCACCAGCTCCATCACCCCACTGCTTCAGCCACTGCCAGTCACCGTAGCCACCAAGGTTTTTTCATCAACATGGACTCCAGTCCCTTCACCATGAAAAAATGACATGTAGGCATTTTCAAGATGTGTCTTTCATAGGATGTGACATTTCTTTATTATTATTTTTTTTTATCCTCACCTGAGGATATGTTTCCATTGATTTTTAGAGAACGTGGAAGAGAAAGGGAAAGACAGAGAGAAACATCAAATTCAGAGGAACACTTTGGTTGGTTTTCTCCTACATGAGCCCTGACCTGGGCCCCAGCCAGGGAAAAGCCTGCAATCTAGGTGTATGCCCTTGGTCAGAATTGAACCCAGACCCTGCGGTTGGCAGGCCAAGGCATTATCCACTGAGCCAAACTGGCTAGGGCAGGATATGACATTTTGTAGTCCTGCAGCAGTGGACCTTTGTTGTTGTTTTTTGCCAGGACTGTGGTGAAAACTCTTTTGGATTCTTGTTACCTAAGTTACTAAATTAGTAACTTAGGTGGCATATAAGGAACTTAGCCAATGATCAGTCAGAAAAGGTGTTTCCTCTGTAGTTCACACCGATCGCTGGCTCCGCCCCATGCCTTAAAACAAGAATGTATTGACTTTATTGATTTTTTTAGTTTTATTGTTTTTTAAGAAAATGTATTTTATTCATTTTTTCTTTTATCTTTCTTCTACTAAATGTGAGTTTAATTTGCTCTTTTAAAATATAAGTTTTATAAATTCTTAAGGCATATATTATTAATTGTAGACTGTTTATTTTATAA
This sequence comes from Murina feae, assembly GCA_004026665.1. NCBI lineage: Eukaryota > Metazoa > Chordata > Mammalia > Chiroptera > Vespertilionidae > Murina > Murina feae. Next base: position 16,010 of record PVJC01037151.1, on the reverse strand, counting down.
TATAAACATCTAAGTTAATCTAAAAAACTAATCATAACTCACTGATTTTAATATGTTGTGTTTTCATTTAACTTACTTCAAAATATTTTCTGATTTCATTTATGATTTTTTTTTTAATTTATGGAACATTTTGAATTTTGATAACATTAAATATTTTTTATAATTTTCTACTGTTAATTTCTAAATCAATTACATTTTAGATAGAGAATATATATTTTTTCAGTCTTCTCATTTTATTGAGATTTTTTTTATGGTCCAGGTATAGTCTATCTTGATGTGCAATTAAAAAGGAAAAAGGAAATTATATATAGATACAAACACACACACACTAGAGGCCTGGTGCATAAAAATTTGTGCACTCGGGTGGGTCCCTCAGCCAAGCCTGTGCCCTCTCCCAGTCTGAGACCCCTTGGGGGATGTCCACCTGCTGGATCAGGCCTAAGTTGGCAGTCAGACATCCCTCTGGCAGCCAGGGAGCCCTTGGGAGATGTCCACTTGCCAGCAGGGAGCAGGCCTAAGTTGCAGTCAGACATCCTTAGTGTTGCTGAGGAGGTGGGAGAGGTTCCCACCACCACCACTGTACTGGCAGCCATCAGCCTGGCTTGTGCCTGAGCAGAGCTCCCCCTGTGGGAGCACGCTGACCACCAGAGGGCAGCTCCTGCATTGAGCATCTGCCCCCTGGTGGTGGTCAATATGTGTCATAGTGACCAGTCATTCCAAGTGGTTCTGCTGTTATGGTCAATTTGCATATTATCCTTTTATTATATAGGATAGACTGGTACATGGGAGGGGGCCGGTTGGTTTGCCCTGAAACATATCCCGGATCAGGGTGAGGGTTCTGCCGGAGTGTCTGTCCTGCCTGGGTGAGGGGCTGAGGGCCATTTTCAGGCTGGCCACATCCCCTTTAGGGTAGGGGGTCATGCTGGGATGCCTGGACAGTCTGGGTGACGAGTTGATGGCTGTTTTCAGGCTGGCCATGCCCCCCAGCAGAGACCCTCACCCATGAGGGTATGGCCATCCTGGGTGAGTGGCTGATGGCTGTTTGCAGGCTGTCCATGGATCCCAGGGACCCAAGCTCCCAGTGAAGCTAGCTGGAAGCAGGTATCTAGGATTTATTTATCTTCTATAATTGAAACTTTGTTGCCTTGAGTGGAGGCTACAGCCAGCCAGGGCTGGCAGTAAGCTTGATTTCCTCCATTGCCAGGCCAACCAAGCATCTTGCTTGCTCCAGCTCCATGGCTGCCGGCCACCATCTTGGTTGGGTTAATTTGCATATAGTCGCTCTGATTGGCTGGTGTCCATGACTTGGGCATAGCAGAGGTGTGGTCAATTTGTATGTTTCTCTTTTATTAGATTAGATATATTTCCTGCAATTATTGAATTTTGGAATGGTCTATAAATGTCATTTAGATCAAGTAATTTGATAATGTTATTCAAGTTATTAAAATTTTCTGCTGATTTTTCATTTACTTTTATCACTGAGAAAAAAGTGTTGAAAACCCAACTATAATTTATATATTATCTATTTCCATCTTTTTGTTTTTTAAAGTTTGCTTTATGTATTTTGAAGCTTTGTTATTTAGGTGCATACACATTTAAAAAAATATTTATTGTTGAGAATATTATAGATGTCTCCCTTTATTCCCATTGCTTCCCTCTATCTGGCTCCCTACCCCAAGTCTTCACCATTCTATTGTCTGTGCCCATAGGTAATGCATATAGGCATATAAGGTCTTTGGTTAATCATTTTTTAAGGAATGGTCCTTTCTCATGATTAAATATGACTCTTTATCTCTAGTAATATTCCTTATTTTGAAATATACTTTGTCTGATTTTAATATAACCATGCCAGTTATTTTTTTCTTAGTGCTTACATGGTATGTATTTACCAGTAATCCATCCTTTCACTACTAATTTGCTTCTTGAAATATTTAACATAGTTTATTAGGGACAGTATATCATTTGATCTTGCTTTTTTATCATCAGGCAACCTGTGCTTTTAAATTAATTGTAGACCATTTGCATTTAATGTAGTTATTGTTACATTTGAGCTTAAATATACCATATTACATTTGTTTTACTTGTTTCATTTTTTATTTTTATTATTTCTTAATTTTTATACATTAATTGAATATTTTAAGATGATTTTTTTTCTCTATTGGGTTATGAATTGTACCACTTTGTTCAATACATTATATAGTTGACCCTTGAACAAAATATGGGTTAAGGGCACCAACTTCCTGTGCAGTTGAAAATCCATATAACTATAGTTAGCATACATGGATTCCCAACCATGGAGTTTATCCTTCAACAACACTGATTTGAACTGCATGGGCCAATTGAAAAATTGGGCCCATGTTCAAACCTGTGATATTCAAGGGTCTTCTGTATTTTCTTCAAACAGTTATCTTTTAAAGAAATGTATAAATTAGAAAAAAAGTCCTTATTAATTTATTTGGTATTTCTGGCAATATTTCTTTTTGTGTGTATTTTACTTGTCATTTTGTATTATTTTCCCCTTGTCTGGTAAAATTCCTTTAACATTTCTCATCACAGATCTGCTACTAATGAATTTTTTCACTTTTCTTTTTGTCTGATTTATCTTAATTTTAAAGAATGTATTTGTTAGATGTAGAATTCCAGGTGGTTGTTGTTTTTTTCTTTCAACATATTAAAAATGTTGGTCTGCTGTCTCCTGGCCTCTACTTTTCTGGATTAGGAGCTAACGGTTATTTGAATAATTTGTCCCACTCTCCCAGGCATTGTGTCATTTTACTATGGCTGCTTTTAGGATTTTCCCTTTTTCTTTGGTTTTCAGCAGCTTGGCTATGATCTGCCTAAATGTAGTTTTCTTCATATTTATCCACTTGAATTTTACTGATCTTTTTGAGTCTGTAAATTCTTTACCGCATTTGGGAACATTTGGTCTTTATTTTTCAACTAGAGGCCCAGTGCACAAAAATTTGTGTACTCAAGGCTGGGGTGTCCCTCAGCCTAGCCTGTGCCCTCACAGTCTGGGACCCCTCAGGGGATGTCCACCTGCTGGTGTGCCTGGCCAGCCTGGGTGGGGGGCTGATGGCTGTTTTAAGGCTTGCCAAGCCCCCAGTGGGGACCCTCACCCCATTGGAGTGTGGCCAGCTTGAGTGAGGAGCTAAGGGCCATTTTCAGGTGCCCACAGCCCCTTCAGGGTTCAGGTCGCTACTGGGGAGCCTGGCTAGAAGCAGGTATCTTGGATTTATTTAACTTCTATAATTGAAACTTTGTTGCCTTGATCCCCTGCTCAAAGCCTGGGTTGCCCCTGACAGCCCAAGGTCCCAGCTCTGCAGGTATGTGGGGTTTGTTTATCTTCTCTAATTAAAACTTTGTAGCCTTGAGTAGAGCTCAGGGCTTGCAGGGCCCTGGCTTCCTCCATAGCCCGGGCAACTCCAGCTGCATGGCTGCCACCACCTTAGTTGAGTTAATTTGCATATTTGCTCATGATTGGTTGGTGGGTGTGGCTTGTGGACATGATGGAGTGAGGGTTAATTTGCATATTATATTTTTATTAGATTAGGTATTGTTTCTGTCCCATTCTTTCTCTCCTATCTTACTAGGATTACTTCTTAGTAGATGTTAAACTTCTTAATATTGTCAAAGAGGTCCCTAAGACTCATGTGTGTGTGTGTGTGTGCCTTTTTCTTTCTGTTCTTCAGATCATAATTACTCAATTCATTTTCAAATTAACTGATGTTTTTCCTTGCTAATCTCCATTTTACTGTTAAACCAACACAGTGAACTTTTAAATTTCCTGTGTTTTATATTTTATTTCTATAATTTTTCTTTGTTTCTACTTTGTAGCTCCATTTATTTGCTAAAATTTATTTCTTTTAAATTATGAACATTTCTTTTCTATTCTTTAGCATAGTTATAGTAGCTTCTCTACAGTGCTTGTCTGATAATATTATCTGAGGTCCATTTCTTTTAATTTTCTTTTCACTTTAGAATCAGTCATATATTTCTGTTATTACATATGACAAGTAATTTGGGATTGAATTCCTGGTATTGTTGATATTATATTGTGGAGACTCTGGATTCTTCTTTATTAGTCCCCAAATAGATTATTTTGTTTATTTTTATAGGCAATTACCTTGGTTGGACTCAGATTACAAATTATGCCTTTTGGATGACAGGTGAACTTTCAGTTCAGTTCTTCTTCTCTGGGTAGTTCAAAGTCAGCTCCATGCACAGTTCATGGGTCATCTAGAAATGGTGGCAGATTATGTGAACAGTCTGTGACTCTCATTCTTTGGTGCTGTTGGTGCTTTTTCTGCCCCCTCTTTTGCCAGCAGCTGTCCTTTCTGTAACTTTTCAGGTCTAAAAGTTTGTTTGACAGTGTGTTTTCTTCTGAGTTTTAGCCACTCTCCATGGTGTCAAGTGTAGCTTGCTCTCAAGCTCAAAACTGTCATTAAAAACACATACACAAAACTTACCTTCTTCCAAGTTTCAGAATCTGCCTGCTCTTTTGCGCTATCAGTTCTTTCAGGTAATCTGTTGTGCATTTTGTCCAGCATGTGTGGTTATTATGTATAGGAGAGCTAGTCTAGTAAGAACATATTTGTTGGTGCCAGAGCTGAACTACAACTAAGCTTGTCAGGCCTAGACCTCAGTGCAGACCCAATGGGATTCCTAACGGGCCCCTTTTTATTCATGCTGCCTACTCTCAGGAACCTTGTCTCAAATTTCCACCTGCTTCAGCCTCCCTAAATTTCTCCTCATCTCAGTGTGGCCAGCTGAACCCCCTCTGCATTCTCTCTTGGTATTTGGCACCAGGCAGAAAAACAGTATCAGTGTAAAGCTCACCTTAGTTCTCCCCTTCCTCTTAGAAATCCCAGAAAGAGAAAGATAGAAACATTGATCTGTTGCCTTCCCTATATGCCCTGACTGGGGATATAAAGCAGTTTCTTCATATTTTTGCTCATTGTTTACAACTAGAGGTTAAGCTCAATTTTTTTTTTTTTTTTACCAGAGGCCCGGTGCATGAAATTTATGCATGGGGGGAGGGAGGGTGGTCCCCTCAGCCTGGCCTACAACCTCTCCAACCTGGAGCCCCTCAGGGGCTGTTGGATAACTCTCTCTCAATCCAGGACTGTGAGCTTCTAACTGCTCACTTGCCTGCCTTCCTGATCGCCCCTAACCACCTCTGCCTGCTAACCTGATGTCCCTAACTGCTCCCCTGCCAGTCTGATCGCCCCTAACCGCCTCTGCCTGTGGACCTGATTGCCCCTAACTGCCTCTGTCTGTTGGCCTGATCATCCCCTAACTGCTCCCCTGCTGGCCTGATCGGCCCCTAACTGCTCTCCCCTCCCAGCCTGATCACCCCTAACCACCTCTGCCTTGGCCCCTGCCACCTTGGCTTTGTCCGAAAGACATCTGGAAAATGTCCAGAAGATGTTTGGTATAATTAACATATTACCCTTTTATTAGTGTAGATTTCGTCACGGCTGGAAGAAGTTGTGTAGATTTATTTTTTAATTAATATTTGAGGGATACAATAGATGATTATATACATTTATATGTATTTAAAAGCACCGTTTCTAATTTTAAAGAGGTAAATTCACATTAGAGAGTATTTGGAAAATATAGAAAAGAAGGCAATAAAATCATTCTAAAACCTAACCAACAATAGATAATTGGTATTAAGAGATAGATGTATCTCCTCAGAGCTCTTGCAGTTTTTCTAGATTGTTTAACATTATAAATATGTATGCATTTGTTTATACATGTCATACTTTAAATGGAATTATCATATATCTTATATCACATGTATAATTTATGTAGATATAACATTTTAAAATGCTAATAAAATGTCATTTACAGAATATAGACAGAAGATAATAGTTCCAGCATATGGTGACAGCTAATATTTGTTCCTAGATAATTTATTTCTTTCTCTTAATTAAGCAAAATTACTCAGGCCATTTAGTATGTGTTTTGATCATGCAAAAATATTTACTCAAGATACTTGGCGAGGCTTTGCACTGTGTGACTCTATTTTATGGGGAAGGGTGAGGAAAGTTTCTCTTGGCAGAGTGTCTCATGCAAATAGTTTAGATACTTTTTGTAAGTGCTAAATAAAAATAGTAGAAATATTGTATTATGTTATTATAAAAAATAACAAACAAGATATTCCAGTTCAACAAATCTGGGATAAATTACTTGTTAGTAGACACCGTACCTGGATCTGATAAAGGAGTAGAATCCCAGGAGACAGTTAGGAGAGAGTATGCAATGCTGAGCTTTCCTCCTGGGCTGCAGAATTCTTCAATAACAACTGGAGTAGATTTGAGTTCAAAGTATATTGCAGGAGAAATGTTTATGTTTTTCCTTCAATTGCTGATTATCTTCTGCCTTTTAATTTTTATTTCTTCCTAATTTTGATATTATATTTTAATTTTATTTCTCCCTTTCTTTTTTCTTTCTTCCCCTTCTCTTCCTTCTATACTTTTCATCTTTAGTCATCTCAGATTTTTCTCTTATGACTTCCTACATCTGCTAAAAAGAAAACAAGACTTCTTATATTTTAAAGACCAAAAATGTTATAAAATTTTCTCTGTTTTTTTTTTTTTTTTAAAGAAAGCTCTTGGCTTTTTAAAACATATATTTTTATTGATTTCAGAGAGAAAGGGAGAGAGCTAGAGAGATAGAAACATCAATGATGAGAAATAATCATTGATTGGCTGCCTCCTGCACATCCCCCAAGGAGGAAGGAGGGAGGGATCAAGCCCACAACCCAGGTAGGTGCCCTTGGCTGGAATCAAGCCTGGGACCCTTTAGTACATAGGCCAACACTTTACTCTATCCACTGAGCCAAACCAGCTAGGGCTCTTTTTGTTTTTTGTGTGTTTTTTTTTGTAGCAGGTTGTTTACAGAGGTTTATTCTTCTTGGTATTTAGGAAAATTTGTCCTTTCAGTTTTATTTTTCCATCTTGTTGCTATCTTCCTGTTAACTTTCTCTTACACAAGAAAAGTGTGTCCAGACCTGTGTTTGCCAGCAGACCAACAGGTAAGTTAATTTCTTTTGGCTTTGCATTGTCTCTGCTTAGATATCTATAAAACTCTTGTCTCAAACCTATAGCCAACGACAGGTGAAAATTAGGAATCACAGTTCAGTTCCCATTGTATTTCAGTTTTGCTAGACTAATTTAGGATTTCTTTTTTAAAATATATAATATACTAGAGACCCGGTGCACAAAAATTGGTGCACTGGGGGGGGGGGGGCATCACTCAGCCCTGCCTATGCCCTCTCGCAAACTGGGAACCCTCAGGGGATGTCCATCTTCTGGCTTAGTCCCGCTCTCTGGGCGATTAGGCCTAAGCTGGCAGTCAGACATCCCTCTGGCAACCTGGGAGCCCTCAGGGGATGTCTACTTACCAGTGGGGAGCAGGCCTAAGCTGCAGTCAGACATCCTTAGCACTGCTGAAGAGGCGGGAGAGGCTCCCACCACCACTGCTGTACTGGCAGCCATCAACCTGGCTTGTGGCTGAGCAGAGCTCCCCCTGTGGGAGTGCACTGACCACCAGGGGAAGCTCCTACATTGACCATCTGCCCCCTGGTGGTCAGTGTGTGTTATAGTGACCAGTCATTTCCAGTGGTTCTGCTGTTAGGGTCAATTTGCATATTATCCTTTTATTATATAGGATAGAGGCCTGATGCAAGGGTGGGGGCTGGCTGGTTTGCCCTGAAGAGTGTCCCGGATCAGGGTGGGGGTCCCTTCTTGGGTGCCTGACCAGCCTGGCTGAGGGGCTGAGGGCCGTTTTCTGGCTGGCCACATCCCCTTCAGAGAGGGGGTTCCTGCTGTGGTGCCTGGCCAGCCTGGATGAGGGACTGAGGGCCATTTTCAGGCTGGCCATAGTCCCTTCAGGAAGGGGTCCCTGGTTGGGTGCCTGGCCAGCCTGGGTGAGTGGCTGATGGCTCTTTGCAGAATGGCCACAGTCCCTTAAAAGTGGGTGTTCCCCTCTGGGGTGCCTGGCGAGCCTGGGTGAGGGGCTGATGGCTGTTTGCAGGCTGGCCAAAGCCCCAGAAACCCAAGCTCCCAGTGAGGCTCACTGGAAGCAGGTATCTGGGATTTATTTATCTTCTATAATTTAAACTTTGTTGTTTTAACCAGAGCCCAGGTTGGGTTGCCCCTGATAACCCAGGCTCCCAGCGCTTCCTTGAGCCCAAGCTGCTGGAAGCAGGTATCTGGGGTTTATTTATCTTCTATAATTGAACCTTTGTTGCCTTGAGTGGAGGCCACAGTCAGTCAAGGCTGGCAGGAACCTTAGCTTCCTTCACCGCCAGAGCAAGCCTCCTGCTTTATCCAGCTCCATGGCTGCCGGTCGCCATCTTGAGTTAATTGCATATAGTCATTCTGATTGGCTGTTGGGCATGACTTAGGTGTAGCAGAGTTACACCAATTTGCATATTACTCTTTTATTAGATTAGATAGCTAAGTGGATAGAGTACATACAAAAGAAACAAAAATATTCTCAGTTTGTATTATTACAAGAGTTCTTCTCAGCAGGTTTTAGATGACAATGAGATTCTCAAATTGTATCAACATCACAATGCAGAGTCTTGGGCCTAATCCCTCAAAGCCCTGCATTCCAATCTTTAGTCTTTCTCTGGAAGGCCTGAATATCAATATTTTAAACATATTCTCTACTGAGAAATGTGTAAACTAAGAGCATCTGACTCCAATACCTGGAATGCAATTCACTACTGTTCATCTCTACTTCGATTCAGTGTGGCCTATTAATAGTGAGATGTAGACCAAGAAATATTTATGGCTGTAAGTATAAACTGGGCCCACATTTGGCCATCACAAAAATCCAGCATCACAGTCCATAGAGGGTGCCAAGTGTTTTATCTGGTAAGGTCTTTCTGTCTCCTCTTTGTACCAATGAACAGACCACAGGTAGGGCTAATGAATTATTTAATTACTTTTCTGGTGAATAGGTTTGCTTTATTTCAGTTCCACTATATAAGCAGTTCATAGGTTGTAACTTTTTCTTCTATTCCTTTGGTCTGAAAATTAGAGAAAATTCTGCCCAGCATTTACCTTTTTTGGTGTCTAGATCCTCAATATTCATAGAAGGTTGGAAGTGGCAATGTTAGAATGTATTGGCTAGATGCCTTTGCCTTTTTAAAAAAAATCCTCACTGGAGGACATGCCGAAGAGAGAGAGAGAGAGAGAAAGAGAGAGAGAGAGACCCTGACTGGAGATAAACCCACAGCCCAGGAATGTGCCTTGATTGGGAATTTATCCTGCAATATTCAATTCACAGCGTGATGCTCAACCAACTGAGCCACTCTGGCCGGGCTAGATGCCATTTTAAATGAGAAATTCTGATAGGTATATGTAAATATTTGCTTATCTTTGAAATTGAGTTGCAGCAAATTCACTTATATTTTGTATGTTTTGTTTATATTTAAAGATCTTTTCTATTTTTAAAGATCTTTTTTAAAAATGAAAAATATAACAGATTTATACTTATTAATTGAAACGGACATCTGTTAACATTCTGCTGTATTTATTTAATCAATTTTATGTAGAGTAAATAAAACAAAGATGAGCATTATTAACTATATAGGTAAATACATTATTAACTAAAGTTCGTAGTGCACATTAGAGTTCATTTTTTGTGTGATAATTTCTGTTTTGACAAATGTATAGTGATATGTATCCACCATGACAGTATCACAGAATAATTTTACTGCCCCCAAAATCTCCTGTGTTCCACCTATTTGTCCTTTCCTGCTTCATCTCGAATTCCTGGCAACCACTGATCTTTTTACTGACTCGTAGTTTTTCTTTTTCCAGAATGTCATGTAGTTGAAATAAAACAGTATATATAGCCTTCTCAGATTGGCTTCTTTCACTTAGCAATATAGATTTAAGTTTCTTCACTTTCTTTTTGTGGCTTGATAGCTCATTTCTTTTATTACTGAACTAGAGTTCTGGTGCATAGGTGGAGTCAAGTCTGCCCACCCTGATTGGGGTGGAGGTTGAGGGGTGATCGGAGTGGGGCCGGCTGGAGCAACAGGGCCATGGGCAGTTGGTGGGCTGGCCTCACCCCCTGGTCAAACTCCCAGTTGAACTCCTGGTCAAAGGCACTATTTGCATATTAGCCTTTTATTATGTAGGATGATATTCCATTGTGTAGGTGTAACAGTTTGTTTATACATTAAAGGACATTTTTGTTACTTTCAAGTTTTGGCAATTCAGAATAAAGCATTTGTTTGGCAACTATGGAAAAAATATACATTTTCAAATATGAACATGAATTTTGAACTTATGTGGGTAAATACCAAGGAGTGCAATTGCTGGATCATTAAGAATATGTTTAGTTTTGTAAGAAGTTACAACTGAGTTCCTGTTTTGCTATACCATTTCTTGTCTTTTAATTTTTAATCAAATTATAAATAGACTTATAAAATTTAGTTTAGTCAAATGTATAATTTTTGTGGTTTATAATCTTAAACATTGTATTGATTTTTAGAGAGGAAGAGAGAAACAGAGTTGGAAAAGTCAATCTGAGAGAGAAACTTTAATCTGTTGCCTTCTGCATGCATCCCAACCAGAAATGGAACCCATCACCTGGGTATGTGTCCTGACCATAAATTAAACCTGCCACCTTTTGGTGTACAGGAGGACACTCCAACCAAATGAACCACACCAGCCAAAGTGGTGTATAATTTTTGAATTTAAAAAATAACTTACTATAAAAATCATAAAAATATTCTGTGAAATCTTTGTAATTAATACTTTTAAATTTGTTTTTATATTAATTTCTTGAATCTGGCATTCTTAGCTTTCTACATTCTGTCCCCAAACTAATTATTTCTCTTATCTTCAACACTACAGGCCCGGTGCACAAATTTATGCATGCGTGGGGTCCTTCGGCCTGGCCTATGTAGGGGTGGATCAGGTCCATCTCTTCCAATGCCGATGAGGGCAAATGGGGGCCAGCCAGCCAGGAAAGGACTGAGGGAGATTGGCTGGCTGGCTGGGAAGGCACTGCGGGAGGGCTCCACAGTGTGTCTGTCCCATCCCACTCAGTCCTGAATGGCCAGACTCTAGTAGCAAGCTAACCTACTGGTCAGAGTGCCTGCCCCCTGGTGGTCAGTGAATGTCATAGTGACTGGTTGACTGGTCAACTGTCTGCCCCCTGGTGGTCACTATGCACATCATAGTGAGTGGTTGAGGGGCCTTAGCATACCATTAGCATATTGCACTTCAATTGGTTGAACGGTTGACTGATCAACACTTAGCATATTAGGCTTTTATTATATAGGATAATTCCTCTACTGAGGCTACATCAATTGTCCTATTGACTCTTAAATGAGTCATGAACAATCCCACTTCTGTGCTGTTTCCTCCACCTTAAGAACTCATCTTTGTCTAAGTTTAAGTTCTAACCTTTCAAACTAAGTCCAACTTCATATTTTGACCTTTTTTGACCTCTCTTCAATTGTTCTTAATAACCTTTTCATATTTTCATTCATGTTCTTAATAACCTTTTCAATTGTTCTTAATAACCTTTTCATAATATTGTGATACAATATTAACATATTGATCAATAATTTATGAGTATCCTATTTACCAATTTAAATATCAGAAAGAACCACATATGGAAAAAAATACAGCAATTCAAGGATTTTCCAGATGGGATTTTATTATTTACTTGTATATTGAAGGAATTCTTGATTTTGTACACCTCTGCTAATTCCTTCATTGTAAGTGATGTGGTGTTCTATTTAACTATCTTGGAAAAGCAAAGTTCACATTTTATTTCTTATTAAGAAGTAATGTTTGGTTTAGACATTCATCAGATGTCATAATAATGCTCTGCAGTTAAAGGATATCTTCCACCTAATATCCATCACTACGCAGTTTTTGGTAGATAGTAGATTGAAATATCAGTATATATTATGTTTCCCCACATTACTGGTATATTACATGTAGTGTGAGAAGCTACAGCCCTGATGAGCCACAGGAGAGCAAGAGCTGGTCTTCCTGTTCTAGAGAAGCTCATATTGTTGGCCTCAGTGTGGCTTACTAAATTCAGTTTAGATCTGATCTGCTTACATATTCTAACACATTTCCTAGTCCAGTTCTAGTCCTCAGATCTCCCCACATGCTACTCAGCTTTTTAGAACCAGATCAAGCATTGCTGCTCGGTGAAATCTTGCTTGATTCCAATTAACATTGCACTTAATACATGTTTCAATTAGTGCTTTTGTGCCATATTTACTTTTATATCTGTCTGTTCAATTAGATCAACTCTGTAAGGAAAATGTTTGTAATATCTGTCTTTTCATCCCCTGCATTGACAAGGGACTCATTAGTCACTCCAAATAGGATTATTCAATGAATAAATAATTCATAGAAATTCTCAGGATATTACAAACCAAAATAATAATAATAAAGTAAATAAATAAAGAATTCTGATTTAGTGTGGGTAATCCAAGCTCAAATAGCTTTTTCTCTCAATTTATGCTCACTCACTTCATCCTTTTACACATGTATCCTGGCTATAGAGTATCCATAGGATCTGATGTCTGTAAAAGAAGACAAACTATCAGGTACTTTCCAGGAGCATTCCCTGGAGAATTCTTGGTGGGTTTTTTTGTTTTGTTTTGTTTTGTTTTTTTGCTGCAAATTCTGCACACATTTTGAGTATGCCAGTGACATGGCAGTCATATTTCCTATCAGTTAAAACCACAGATTTTATCTTACAATTCAATAAAAGCTAATTTTCTACTAAAACTGGGATGCAAGCCCAGTACCATTAAGGAATTTAGAGTGGGGAGAGAATCTTCACTTTCTTTTAAACTCTCAGGAAGATGAAGTAGACTCAGTCTACTGAGTCTTAGAGTAGAACATTGAATAATAAAGGGAAGATTCTTCCCTAGCCCTGCCCCACATCTTTGGTCATTTCCTATCACTTTATAAGCTAGGGACCATTATAATAGAGACAGCTTAATATCTCCATAGGTATTCCTATAAGTATTTGAAATTGCATGTACTTTTTAGCTTACCTGATTTAAATTATAGCTGGCCTATAGCTGGTTTGGCTCGGTGGATAGAGTATCAGCCTGTGAACTGAAGGTTCCCAGATTCGATTCTGGTCAAGGGCACATGCCCAGATTTCAGGGCATGCAGGAGGCAGCCAATCAATGAAAAAAATTGAAGACCAAATGTCTTTTGTTTGCCTTTTGTATCCTTCATCATCTCATGCCTCCTTAGGATTTCTAGAAACTTGAATTATAGAAATTTACCAGAGCCTAACTTCCTGCATTGATCCTCTCATAAACCTTCTACATCTCACATCAGAATACATACTTCCCTATAACTCAGGTACTTAAAGTTGTGATAAGAATCATAAAATGATTCTTGGGTTAGTGTATTATTTTCTCATGTAATTATCATGCAGAGAGATCACTGATGTTTCTCTTTCTCCCTCTCCTTTCCTCTCTGAAATCAATCTAATCTAATAAAAGAGTAATATTGAAATTGACTGTTTCTACCAGATGCCTAAGCCACGCCCACCCACCAATCAGAAAGGCTATATGCAAATTAACTCAGCCAAGATGGAGTTCGGCAGTCACGGAGCTAGAGTAAACAGGCAGTTTCCGTTGCAGCAAGAGTAAGGTGTCTGCCAGCTGGTTGGGCCTCTCTCTGCTCCAGGCAACATACTTGCAACATTGTTGCAATTATAGAAGCCTCGGGAGCTTGAAACAAACAACAGGCCTAAGCGCAATTACTAAGGCAACATTCTTTCAATTATAGAAGCCACAGAGCTGAAGTAGACAGGAGGCTTCATTACCTGCCTAGGCCTTGGCTTAAAGGAACAGTATCAATTATAGAAGATAAATAAACCCCAGAAACCTGCTTCCAGCCAGCATTGCTGGGACATTGGGTCAATGGGAGCTGTGGGCATCTTGAAAGCCTGAAAACTGCCGTCAGTCCATCACTCAGGCTGGCCACACCCCAATGGGGTGAGGGACCTCATTGGGGGGCTTGGCCAGCCTGCACACAACCATCAGCCCCTTACCCAGGCTGGCCAGGTACCCCAGTAGGGACCCAAAACCTGAAGGGACTGTGGGCAGCCTGAAAACTCCCCTCAGCTCCTCACCCAGGCTGCCCAAGCACCCCAGTAGGGACCCAAAACCTGAAGGGGCTGTGGGCAGCCTGAAAATGGTCCTCAACCCCTCACCCAGGCTGGCCACACCCCAATGGAGTGAGGGTCCACACTGGGGGGCTTGGCCAGCCTGCAAACAGCCATCAGCCCCACACCCAGGCTGGCCAGGCACACCAGCAGGTGGATATCCTCAGAGGGGTCCCAGACTGCGAGGGGCACAGGCCAGGCTGAGGGAACTCCTGAGTGCACAAATTTTTGTGCACTGGGCCCCTAATAATAAATAAAATAAAATTTAAAAAGTAGGCAACCTTCCTTTAAAAAATAATAAATAAATACTGAAAAAAAAAACAAGAATATACACATAACTGGTATTGAAATAACCCATTCTAATTCCAAAATATTCTAGTTGAAAGTGGTTTCAGAAATCATATTCTTTAAAGCTTCTTTTGACATTTAAGAAAAAGCAACAGGCTTAAAGAGATGTTATGATTTTCCTCAAGGTCATTCAGCCATAGTTTAATTCTTGGACTTCAACCAATTCTTTTGAGTGTCAGATCAGTGGTCTCTTTTTAAAAAGGTGATGAAATTTAGGGCAAGATTGTAATAAACACCAATAATTTGGTATGATAGAAAGTTATTAAAAATAATTTTGGGCCATAATTTAGAAATGATATGCATTCTCCTCAGACAGGATGTGTATAAATAAAGTTGATTGAAGTTAGAAATGTTATTGGTGTGTAGCCAAAATAAAATTACTATCAAATGTAGAGTGGTGTAAGTTAAATGAATGAATCCAGTTAATATGTCTAGATCTTCCAATGGCTCAGTACCTGTCATTTTTTTAAGTCCTCTTTTTTAACTTAATTGTTGAGTGATACATAAAGAGAAATGGCCAAGAAAATAGATGAAAGTGATCTTCTCATGAAGATATTAATTTTTCCCAGGAAATAACTATTCTTGCTAACACAAAAATTCTTTGCATGTTTAAGTCATGTGGAATCTCTCTATCCTATAATTTTAAAATCCTAGACTACATGGGTGATTATAATTTAGGACTATGAGGTTTTATTTTCTTTACTGATACGCAGATAATTTATCTTAAAGTTGACAACCAAGTCAGATACATGTATGTCTTAGCAAATGTCCTATAGCCAAGGAGTACTCTATTGATTTTGTTTCTAACAGCACATAAAAAAGTTGCCAAAGGAAATAGTTCATGTCTAAAAAATTTATGCAAAAATATTAACTTTATTAATTTCTTCTGGAAGTATGTGTAAACTAGACATCCGTTAAAATCATCATTGGAAATTTCTTTTAATGCTGAGCCAATCTGAGAAAAAATTGAAGATCAAATGTCTTTTGTTTGCCTTTTGTACCCTTCCTCATCTCATGCCTCCTTAGGATTTCTAGAAGCTTGAATTATGGAAATTTACCAGAGCCTAACTTTCTGCATTGATCCTCTCATAAACCATCTACATCTCACATCAGAATACATACTTCCCTATAACTCAGGTACTTAAAGCTGTGGTAAGAATCATAAAATGATTCTTGGATTAATGTATTATTTTCTCATGTAATTATCATGCAAATGTGCATATAATCAAATTTTAATGGAGGTACAATATTTTAATCCAGGGCAGTAGATTTTAACTTAATCCAAAACAATAGAGATTGACTTTAAAGCAGTATAGTCAATGCTAATAATTTGTGACAGGCCAATGGAGATGAGATATATTTGGGATATAAGTCACTCTTAAATCATCAGTCTACAAAGGGAAATCTCTACCTAAAGTATGCCACGTTGTATATCAGGGTTCTCCAGAGAAACAGAAGCAATAGAATAT